>PVLC010025991.1:0-10182 GCA_004027655.1 Graphiurus murinus | reverse complement strand
CTAAGAGATGATAATGCCATGCTTTTTGAATTGCTTCCTCCAACCAAGCCCTGAATTCTGGAGGTCTTTATTTCTAAATACATTCCAAGCCTAGTTGCTAAGTTTATCATCATAAAATGTATGGGACATATGTAAATTATATACACATATATGTGAATTATATGTATATACACATATATGTGAATTATATGTATATACAAATTATATATACGTGCATATTTATACTTATGCCCTTTAGCCACATATAAAAGGCATACATATTATATACATACATATGCATACAGATACGCATACACATATATATACATATACATATACATATACATATACATATACATATACATACACATACACATATCCTTTAGCCAATAGACAAATGGACCCATTAACCACATTTTTTCCAAGTCAATAGAGACATTATTTGATAGTGTGGATTTGAGTTGCTTTGAAACAAAAGCTACACATGCACACACAGACCCTGGACCAACATTATTTCTTGATCCTGTTCCGAGTCCCACAATGATGGATGCATTTTAATCTGTTATAGCTGATACACGAGTGGCACGAGTTTCTCAGTCTTGCTCTTTGCTTCAAGCTCAGTCTATAAAGCACAGGATCTTCCTTACTGGTATTGATACAACCCTGATTACTTTTATTTTCTTCTGAATGAATTCAGAAGAATTTAAGGAATGCACTCCTATTCAATGCACTTGCAGACTGCGATTGCTTTCCAAGACTCAGGTGTGTCTTCCTCGCGCTAGTGTGAAGGGAGAAGGATTGTGAGCCATCATGGCTTCTGGAGACAATCTCCAGGATTGCCCCATACTGTTGAGCAGGTCGTGTCCTGAGCTAGAATGCCTGGCTGAGTGAGGACTGAAACACAGCCTGTACCCAGCTCGCCGAGCAGTGAGCCCTAGTATTGGGCCATGGCCACTAGAGGAAGGAAGACTTTGTCTAATGCCTGCATCGTGGGCAGCTCTGAGAACAATGGCCAGATTAATACCTGAAGACTCTTCTACTATGCCATAATGGAAGCAGCAGGAGAAAATATCTACAGATGTCTTCTGTGACCTCCCTTCAAATGCTATTCCCAAGAGATTTGCAAATACTAATTTCAAAAACAAATTTTGAAAGCTCATACCATGCTTTAATACACTAACATGTACTGTTGTTTATTTTGACTATGAGAGCTACATTGACATCCTGTAATCTCATGACATTCTATAGTGCAAATAAAAATAGTAAAATGTAAATGAATTAAATGATTTCCAAAGGAATTACAATTAGTCAAAGTAGAAAAATAAAATCAAGTTAAACCTGGTTTTTAAATCAATTGATTTTTTTTTTACAATTGCACTAAAACATTTTAGTATAAATTAAGTATGGAACATAGGACATTTAAACCTAGTAGATTACAGATAGGTACTAGTAATTCCTGTACTTCAAAACTACTCCTTTGTCGTTTTTTTCCCCCTCCTGTCTTAGATATCTCCACCTATTCACCTTCTACCTAGATAATTGTTAATGGAAAATATGCCATTCTAAGTCTACAATTTGAGTGAATAATTTCATGAATCGTGTCATCTTAAACTTCTACCATGTCCTCCTTTGCCAGATTCTGGGGATCCAAAGTCCCAAGTGCTTCAAAATCTGAACTTTTTTGAGCACTAATATCTTGCTCACTGTAATTCCAGTACTTGAGAGGCTGAGACAGGAGGAGCATATGTTTGAGACCAGCTTCAGCAACACAGCAAGGCTCTCAGCAACTTAGCGAGGCCCTGTTTCTAAATAAAAAATAAAAATATAGGGCTGGGGAGTGTAGCTCAAAGGTAGAACGCCCCAGGTTCAATCCCCATTATCACACACACACACACACACACACACACACACACACACACACACACAATAAATCATGCTCAAATTATTTGAGATTTTGTAGCATTTCACATTTTAGATTTGGGATTTAGGGATGTTCAATTGCTAAAGTCTTTGCAAATATCCTCAACTCTGAAAAAAAATCCAGATTTTGAAACATTTTTCATCCCAAACATTTCAGATACAGGATACTTGACCTATAAAATCACTGGAGAGTGTTTCAGTCAGCTTTTACGTCACTGTAACCAAAATATCTGATAAGAGCAACTTACAGGAGGAAAGGTTTGTTTGGCTGACAATCAAGACTGTGCCAAAAGTTGGTTTTCCTGGCTTCCATATTGACCATTTTTCCTTAAAATAATTGTTAAAAATTTAACTCATTTTGACTAGCATAACTTCTGCTCAGAACATTAGATTATTGTAGCTTGGAGGGTCTTAAGTACCTGAGATGATCTGAGGACATTAAAAAGGTGAACAGTTCACATTTCCATTTTAGGAAAACTCAATTTATTTGACAATATTTATCTTTCTTGGGTAAAACAGACTTCCCAAAATTGTAACTGCTATATTGTTCTTATTCTTTAAAAATTTAATGTATATCCAGATATACATTATCCAGAATTAGCAAATATTAACATTTTCATATTTATTTCTAATTTGGTAACATTACAGGTGTAAGTGACATCCCTTCCTCAATGCTAGTCTCACTTCTGTCCCCAGAGGACACATATGTATGCTCCAGAGGCATACTTAACCCTTCCAGCCCCTTTTTATTATTTGTTTGGAAAAAGGTCTTGCTAGGTTGCCGAGCTAAGTTGCTAAGACTGTCCTTGAACCTACGATCCTCCTGTCTCAGCCTCCCAAGTACTGGGACTATAGGTGTGCACCACCACACCTGGCTGAACTGTTTCATATTAACTACTTAACTACATACTTATACCACAGTTTATCCATTCTTCTATGAATGGATATTTCCTTCCCTCCCTCCTTCTCTCCCTCCTTCCCTTCCTTTACTCAAAGCTTCAATCCAGGATTGTGAATTTGTGCATTTTTACCAAGAATCTCTGCCAAAAGGGTGATGAAGGGTTGATGACTAACCTTTCATCAAAGGGTCTATGGAAGGAGAACCCTTTTCTTAATTAATTGCTAACATGAGTGCTGTTATTCCTAGTTTCACCATAGCACCCTATAGGCTGCTTTAGACCTTTTCTAGATTCTGTGTGAGCTCAGACAGTGAAAGCGTAAGGTGAACTGGGTAGGGAAATATCGGGCCAGACCTTCATAGTACATGCAAATGAAACTGAAACCGCTCTGTTATAGTGACCCTTTGGTTTTCTCAGAACTCAACTCTTTCCATATCAAACATCCCTCTGATGAATTCGTGGAAAGATTTTCAGCTACTGATTCTGAGTGAGGGATATAGTTGGGGAAATAAAACCCGGTGTCAGATTATCTTCTTGGCAACCAAACAGAGATGACATTCGAGTCACATTAGAATATTTGCAATCTATTGATTGAAGTACATAAACCTGTAAGGTGTGTTTTGTTTGCTGATCGAGCAGGTGCTTTCCATTTGACCCTGCATTTTTCCTTAAAAAAGAAAATAAAACATGAGAGCACTCATTTCTCTCACATACTCTCTTGCTAAAAATGAATTCCAACCAAGATACAACAGTAGACATCTCAAATGTGTAGTTCAAAGATTTGAAAAGCAATTCGGCAGTCACCTCTGACTCGAGCTAGGTGTTGTGTATTCTCTCTGTGTCAGGTCTCAACTCGTTGCAATTAATTTGATGCATTGATTTAATATTTCAGGCAGAGATGTATTCACCTGGCGAGGGCACTGTGGGAGATGTTTCTAGGAGAAAAGGAGTATTTGTGAAAGAAGATGAGATCCTTTGATGAAAAGAAAGCTGAGAGTGGGGAGCATTCACAGAATCAGACCCCAAACACTCATTACTTCAAGGCTCAATCTCCCATCCCATCCGTGGACACTTTCATTCTGTAAAAGAACACCATGGGATGGGAAGGAAGCCAAGCCACAGATATGTTCTTGTAAGCTGGCCCGTTAGGAGAGGGTTATTTAAACTAGAGCCAAATTACAAAGAATCATTTCAACACTAGATATTAAAGTGACCAGTAGTTGTGTAGAAAAGATACCATTTTTTTCCCACTATGTAAGTTTGCTATTACTTTGAAAACTGTCTGTTCTAATCATACATAAATAAGCACTAGATAGAATGTAAATGCAAAAAAGAAAAAAAAAAAACCCAATCATAATTCTGTTACATAAAAAGAACTAAATTATTTTCTTTTACCTTTCTTATTTATTCAAAAGAAATTGCAGATTATCTAAAACATCATGGTTTTAGGCAGTCCTGACACAAGGTCACAGGGAAAAAAAGCATACTGTGTCCTTCGCTACATGATACCAAAAGCTGTGCCTCTTTTTATTTTAAATTTTGAAATATATTATGCATAACAAGGGGAATACACTGGTGATTAAGACACAGTCCTTGCCCTCGAATTTATGTGGCTCAATGGGGAACATGCATAAGAAGAAAATGTAATAAATTCTAAACTGTGTTATCATAGAGATATATGAATATTTTACATTGAAGTGATCAAAATAAAAAATTAATCCTTCATTTTAATTTTCAGTTAATATAAATTTTTTCCATGGTTGTAGACACACTGTTTTTGTTTTGTTTTGTTTTGTTTTTTCTTTTTAACAGGCTCTTGCTAAGTCTTTCTAAGATGCTGAGGCTGACCTGGAATTTGAGATCCTCCTGTCTCAGCCTCCCAAGTACTGGGATTAGAGTTGTGTGCCACCACACCTGACCAGACACACATTTTTGACATATTACTAATAGCAAAATGGTCCATAGTTTGGATATGCTTGCCTGCTTGCCTGCCTTCCTTCCTTCCTTCCTTCCTTCCTTCCTTCCTTCCTTCCTTCCTTCCTTCCTCCTTCCCTCCCTCCCTCCCTCCCTCCCTCCCTTCTTTCCTTCAATTGAACCCACAGGGGTTCTACCACTAAACTACAGCCTCAGCTCTTTCATTTATTTATTTTTTGAAACAGGGTCTTACTAAATTGTTAAGGGTCTTGATAAGTTGCTGAGGTTGGCCTCAAACTTGCAATTCTTCTGTTTTAGTCTCCCCAAGTGCTGGGATTGCAAGTGTGTACCACTGTGCCCAGCTTGTTAACCATTTTATTATATTTGCTCAGGTTATTTTAAAAATTTTCACTCTTAAGCCAGGTGTGGTCGTGCGTGCCTATAATTCTGGTACTTGGGGGTGGGGGTGGGGTGAGGACAGCTGAGACAAGAGGATTGCAAGTTCCAGGCCAGCCTCATCAATTTAAATTTTTTCACTCTCTTACATCTATCAAAATGATGAGCATCTTTTACATTTGTCTTAAAGCAAATTCCTCGAATTTAGAAGTTTTGTTCAGAACAGTTCTTAAGTTCTTGGAATATATTGCAAAAATTGCTTTCTAGAGTACAAAAGCATTTGAGCCAAATTACATGCCCACCAAATAAGCCTTTTGAAAGATAGATGGGTACACACCGAAGTCTTCACATTGTCCTTGACTTTTTCAAAGTTTATAAGATTTCTAAGTGCAAACAATCTCTTCATTTATGGGCAAAAGTAAATATATGTACATAAAAATATAGAATGATCATTGGTTTTGTCTTAGTGTAACCTTTTTTTTTTTTTTTTTTGCGGTACTGGGGATTGAACTCAGGGGCATTCTACCTCCAAGCTACACCCCCAGCCCTATTTTTTATTCTTTATTTTGAAACCGAGTCTCACTAAGTTGCAGAGTGTCTCACTAGGTAGCTGAGGCTGACTGCGAACCCAGATCCTCCTGTCTCAGCCTCCCAAATGCTGGAATTACAAGTGTGTGCCACCACGCCCGGCTTAGTGTAACCTTTTATCACAACTAAAACCAATGTTTTAAGATATCATAGTAGCAGACCTCTGTTTTCTCCCAGTTTTAAGTCTAGTAATTACATTATCTGGTTCTGAGTAACATGAAATGGTCCACTGTTTATTTAGACTTTATTAAACAACCTATTAAGCCTTTTGCAACTGAAAAATTTAGACAACCACGAAGCACAAATTAGTCACATACTTGGAAATTCAGAAAGTCATCTCTCCAACTTTAATAAAAGCTGGGAATAAAATTCATTGAAGCCCTCTATTATTCAAACACACTCATTTTGGTCAACACCTCAACTGCTTTTATAAGACATGAATGAGTAGCAATATTCTCTACTTCCACAACTATTTTCTACTTTTGAACAGCTAGTAAACAATACACAGAAGTAGAAGAGTCAAATATTAAGCAATACTTAGAAAAAGAATCCATTGTCCAAATGGATGAGTAATTCTAATTTAGTTTATCAACTTGCAAAGGTAAATGTCTTGCAATTTGTTTGATAAAAAGATACAAATTTGGAGTTCAAAGGTCTTGTTTGACTTTATCATCTACTAGTTTTGTGACTTGCTGTGGTTACTTTACTTCTAAGCCCTAGTTAAGCAAAAGGAGGTATGCCTATAACAGTCTACAGAACACAGTAGGGGTCTTTATGTTTCTTTTTTATAGCTAGACTCCTTTGGCTTCTCTCACAGGCATGATTAGCCAAACCATTAATATCATTATTCATAACTTCCCAACTAATGTCCTGCTTTCACTCTACTTTGGAAAAATAACCTGATGAATACAACGAACACAAATTTGCTAAATATATTGGTGACATAGTGGTAGCTCATGCATAAACCCCCATTTTCTTTGTCAATGGGAATAATTTTTTTTTATAATTAACTATAGAGCTAGTAGTTGTGTGAGTAAAACATGTATCATGCTTCCTCACAATATTATATAAGATCTATTTTATGGTTTTATTGAGCTGTTCCTAAAATTTCACACCCGTGCTGCTGTCATCTAAAGGTTTCCAGATGTTTGTTACTTTCATTTCAAAACTCCCACATGATATAAAATAAGCTGGAGTTCTAACAGGATGCAGTAGGAGCTTAACATGAGCTAGGGAATGAAGTATAGCCTGTGAACTATGGGAAAGCATTCTTACCATGAAAGAACAGTCTTACCATGAAAGAACATAGATTTTAGAATAAAGACCAACAAACTCTTCTGTAAAAGGCCAGAGAATAAGTATTTTAGGTGTTGAGGGACATATGTTCTGTCACAAATCTTCAACTCTCACTATAGCATACAGTCACAGAAAATATGTAAAAATGTGTAAACAAATATTGTCTTGTCTTCCTCTTAATATTTTCAGTGCTGTAATAATGTAACTACTGTTCTTAGTTCACTTGTTCAAAAAAGCAGGTGGTGAACCAGATAATGCCCTTGGGTATAAGGTTTTGCTCTAGCTTCTGTCTGGGTTCATATTCTGGCTTTTCCCTTTGTGCTTCTGTGATCCTGAACAAATGGGTCTCCTCTCTATGCTCAGGGGTCTGAAAAGGAATGACAACCTGTGCCTCACTCGGGTGATTAATATGTGGTTTCAGTGGAAATATGTAAAAGTGCATGACAGTACGCAGATAAAACTGCCCCCAATGGTAGCTCCCTCCCCATCTAAACATTTTTATTTTCACAGGCATCAGAGAGAGAGAGAGAGAGAGAGAGAGAGGAGAAACACAACATGTTTGGAGCCAGAGAGACATGTGTCCAAATCATAGCTGGTAATTTGGTACAGGTCATTGGGATGTAACTCTGGGTGTTCAATGTCACTCGCACTGCAGGATTGCAGAGAAAGCCTGGTGCAGAGGATGTACTGAAACTTTTCCTGAATCTATGGCATATACAAGATATTTAAAAAGTTTAAGTTTTTGTACTTTTATGCTAGCCTCTTTTTTTTCTAATCTTAACAGGATAGAGGTAGATAGTATGCCTTATATCTTTGTATCATTTACAACCTGTGCCATAGATTTCTTGTCAAGCTTTTATTGGTGATAAGATGGAGATTAGTAACTTTGCCTGTGTTCGAAAGGAATGAGTCAAAGGAGGAATTAAGGACAAGAGAGGCTAAGGAAGAAGGCACAGAGGGTGAAGGGATGTTTTGTTTGTTTTTCAAGATTACAGGGAAAACTAGATCAAGGTGTCCAAACCAAAGAGTGATGTTGGCTCTCGAAAGCATCAAGAACACTTCCCACATGATCTCTAAATGTAAACTACAAATTCCAGGCAGTGATTGAAGGAGTCACTGGATCAATATAGGCAGAAAGAATTCTGGCAAAGAATCCAGGAAAGAGTTGGAAATAGACCCTATATATTGTGACTGAGCAAAGAGGTGAGGTAGTGAGAGATGGAGGAATTGTCAATCTCCAGAACAGCGTACAAACTGTGGATCCCACGCGTGCTGGCTCTGCTTCCTGCTATTGAAAATCTTTTGGAAATGTTTTAAAATGAGTCTTGTTCTTGCAAAGCACTGTAGAGCTCTGCAAGGCACCATTCAGATGCGAGACGAGTGGCCTCCTGTGAATGGCGCCCACCTGAGTTTCGCAGAGCAGCCTGCACCACCAGAGCATTAGCGAACCTACAGCTGCCTTTCCTGCAGGGTAATTTGTGTGTGTGTGTGTGTGTGTGTGTGTGTGTGTGTGTGTGTGTAAGAGGGAGAGAGAGAGAGAGAGAGAGAGAGAGAGGGAGGGAGGGAGGGAGGGAGGGAGAGAGAGAGAGAGAGAGAGAGAGAGAGAGAGAGAGAGAGAGAGAGGTGGTGGGACAGGTACCTTGATGTCAAAGGAGCATGATATCTCCAAAATGTAACTTGGTCTGTTGGTATAAAGACCTTATCAAGAAAACATCATATATATACGATCTATGCTCTATGCTCTGTTTTGAGGGCTTGTTTTTCACAAAATACCAAGAATGTCCTTGTAACACTTGAGGCAGAAGAGTTACTACCTTTTATAAAACTCAGAATAGAAAATTTTATACATACACACATGCACAACATATATATATATATGCATATATATAAGATATGCAGATATCTTATAAAATAGCTAAATATAGTAGATACTGCTTTTCCCAAAGGTATTCTGCTAACATGACTGGCAGATGAAGCACTGCTCAATAAAATCTGCCTCCTTAATATGAAGGTTGGTCTTAAGCATATTTCAAATTATGCCTTATGAGATAAGCATTTAAAATTTACATTGGATTACATTGGAACACGTAAGACTAGGGGAAGGTCTATATGGTCCAGATGAATTTTATATCAAAAGGGCTATTTCAAAATAAATATTTACAGTCTCTAACAATATACTTGTTTTTTTCTCATGGTATTACTTTTTTCAGACCTTAATACCTTGATTTCATAATGAATGCCTCTGAATACACAAACAATGAGACTCACTTCTAAAATCATTAGTATGGGCCAGGCATGGGGGGGGCACACCTGTAATCCCAGTACTTGGAAGGCTGAGACAGGAGGTCTGCAGATTCACAGATTCAAGGACAGCCTCAGCAATGTAGCGAAGCTCTTGTCAACCTAGCAAGACCCTGTTTCAAAAAAATTTAAAAAGGGAGGGGGGAAGGAGGTGTAGATTGGAGGTAGAATGCTACTGGGTTTAATCCCTAGTACCACACACACACACACACACACACACACACACACACACTCACACACACTCATGCACAAACAAAACCATAAAAATAAAATCACTTGCATATAGGTATACTTGACCAAGTGCACTGCCAAAATATCTTATGGGGACAACAATATTCCTAAGTACGTATATAGATTTGTGCTAACTTTGGGTCCATATAATGGACATGAATGTTGTCCAAATCAGCTGTATAAGTGTGAGATTCCAAGAAAAGTAAAGACTTCCAGAGCAGAGAAGAAGGCCACCCATTCTGAAGGCTAAAGTTTACAAGGAATTGTCAAAGCCACCTCAATAAAATACCACCTTCCACGAGCCATGCAGTAAGCCAGCGATTGTCTAAGAAAGGGAATAATAAGAGTTCCTACATGTAGGGCAAGTATATTATCATACACATCACCCTTCAGGAATCAAGGGGAAAGCACTCATTCTTAGAAACTCTTAGGAGAAAATCAGATATTACGGAAACATATTAGAAACAGGTATTAAGAAACAGTAGGCCAATTGCTATGTAGTCAAGAGGCAATAACTACTGAACACTTCTACCTTCTTTAATAGCCACAATACGACTAATCTGATGGAAAGATTCTAGGCTGGCAATCAGAAGACTTGGGGTTTTAGTTTCATTAAGTTACTAATGTTCCTTTTTTTTTTTTTTTTTTTTTTTTTTTT
>PVLC010025990.1:0-23142 GCA_004027655.1 Graphiurus murinus | reverse complement strand
TTTTTTTTTTTTTTTTGTGGTACTGGGGATTGAACTCAGGGGCGTTCTACCTCCGAGCTATACCCCCAGCCCTATTTTTTATTCTTTATTTTGAAACCGGGTCTCACTAAGTTGCAGAGTGCCTCACTAGGTAGCTGAGGCTGGCCGCGAACCCGGATCCTCCGGTCTCAGCCTCCCAAATGCTGGGATTACAAGCGTGAGCCACCACGCCCGGCTCCCAGCTATTTTTTATATGTGATTCGAGATGAAACAGAATGCTCTCTGTCGGCAGAGAGCTAACCATGACTATTAGTCAGGATTCTGAGTTGCAAGCAACAGAAACAGTCTGGCTGATTTTGTCAGAAAAGAGATGTATTAAAGTGATAATGTCTATCTCGCAGAGATGCTGAGGTCTTGCAGGGCCTGTACATTGGAAACAATACCCCAAACAAGCTGCAGAGCTTGCGTGGTGAGGCAGCTGGGCTGCTGCTTCTCCACTGAGCCCTGGACACTTCATCCAGCCCCATGAACCACCAGTAAGGACTCTGCTGGTCCAGTGACCCGGTCTTGCTCCAAATCCTGCCACTGCCAGAGGACAAGCCCGTGACCCCTGGGCCTGTGTGGCAGCCCCAGATCAGTGGCCAGGGGCTGGGTTGGAATCCTAGACAGTGTTTTGGGGGTGATATTTTATTTGAGAAATCAATAGCTAATCTTAATCCTGACGTCTTGTTAGACGGTGGGCAGGGCCGCCATGTTTCTTGCTCACATCTCTGTCCCCAGGCCCTGGCATAATACCTGGCACTTAGAAAGGGCTCAATAAGCATTTGTTGAAATGAATTAAAATTGAATTTTAAATTTAGAAGCACCCTTTCCAAGGGCAGATTGCCAGTCACTATTGCAAATTAGTTCCAGTAAATCAAAGTAAATTAGAAATGCAATCAAAAATAGCTTCCGTAAGTCTAGTGGTTATATGCTATACTTATCTACTGCGGTGTTTGCCCTTAGGCCTCAGGGTAAGTGGCTTGTTTTTAAGCTCAATGACAGGCTTACTTTTTCTAGTGAAAACTGTGTATGTGCATGCATGTGTCTGTGTCTATCTGTGCTGGGAGCATCTTGGCCGAAGGTTGTTTTTTAATCAAGAAGTGAAACTATCATTAGTCTTCATCTGGAGGCCAATTTCCAGGGTATTTGCTTCTGTTTTGGGAGTCCTTTTCTCTATGATAGAGGAGAGGGGAGACCAGAAGGATCTTTTCCTGGGGGTTAGGGGGTTGGATCTCAAAGGCCAACGTGCAGTGAGTGGGTCATTAAGTCGAAGAAATATGCACATGGTATTCCTACCGAATTATCCCAGCTCTTTTGCCCTGTTCATTTCTTCCTGCTCATTTGCAGAATTCCCAAGGTCAATACTGGGGAGTAGAGAGTACTGTAAAAGGTCACTGCTCCAGCAGATTCAGCAAGTTGGTCACTGTTAACACAGAATTACACAAAGAGTGTTGGAGTTGTACCATAGAACTGCAGTATGGATTACTTCCCATCGTGTTAATGCCAAAGAAGTTATAATTGATTCTGCATGAGTCATAACGTTTTATGCCTTTGATTCAGGAAAATGCCTTATAAAGCTTAAAGGTCCAAAATTTCAAGGTCATCAGATTGGAGCCCTCTCTTTTTGTACCGGAGCATCCATCTTCTTTTGCTTTCTGACATTGGAGCTTCTGGTTCTTGGGCCTTTGGACTCTGGGATTTACACAGGCAGCCCCACTGCTTACCTCCAGCCTGGTTCTCAGGTCTCTGGCTCATTCTGAATCACCCTCTGGCTTTCTTGGTTCTCCACCTTGCAGGTGGCATATCATGAGACTTACTGACTTCATAATCATGTGAGTCAATTCCCACAATAAATTCCCTTTTACAGATCTATTTCTATCTGTATCTATATCTATATCTATATCTATTTATCCATCCATTCTACTGGTTCTGTTTCTCTGGAGAACTTGACTAATACAGATTTTGGTATTTAAAAATCATCATGAACTAGGTTCCATCTGTTTTAACTTCAATTAGATTAAAGTCTGAATGTGCCCAATCTCTGTCATAGAGTTGCTGTTTTTTTGGTGTGTATTTGTATGTGTGAGGTTTCCCTAAATGTATTCTCTCTCTCATTGGTGCAGAAATTATTCTTTTAAATGATTTTCATTCTTAGTTTTGAAAAATGGAGTATCTTGGTTTCCATTATAGCTAAAATAACTATATATGAAATGGAAAAAAATTGGTAAGATATTAAAAATGTCTCTGAGTGGAATAATTATTAATTATTGAATTTTTCCTTTTCTATACTTTTCAATTTTTAGTAATAACCATGTATTGCTTCCATGATCAGAAAAAGATACACACCATAGGCATTTTTTCTGTATGATTGTTTTTGCATTCTGAAAAAAATTATGCAACAAAAATAATGGAACTTACTGGGAAAATAGGATTGGGACAAATCAGTCAAATCTATGGAAGTTTGAAGCCAGAATATTAACAAAAACCACTAGCAATCCTAATAAAAAATACTGGCATAGGTAAATATATGGGCTTAGGAAGCGTGGGACCAATATTTCTCTTTTGAAATATGTCTTGCAGGCCATTGGTTTCTGATACAGAACACTTTTGATTAATATTAACATTTAGATTTAGGGCACATCCTTCTTCACTAATTCATTGTTTTAACACAGGGCATACTATCTTTATAGCTCTTCGTCTGTACTCTCAGTCTGTCCAGACAGCCCGAGCTAGTGGCAACATGGGGTACTAGAAACCACTAAACCAGACACTACTTGCACTGAAGAAAGGCAAAACTGTAGATTTTCAGGTTTTCTCCCCCTGAAGTTTGGCATACATTTTAAGACTCACTTTAATTTTGAGAAAGCTTGCTTCAGATTGCTTCAAAGTATTAGCATGCTGGGAGAAGTCACCTAAGAACCAACGTGACTTCTGCATTATGCTGACCCCATCCCCTTCTTGCTCATCCTCATGAGCTGATTTATTACAGAAACATGCATTCCCACAGAACAGACAATATTAAAAATTCTAGGCCCCGTAAAGGTAGTGTCTAGAATGTAGATAGCTAGAAAGAGCAATGAGAAAAAAAATCTACATAAACTATAAAATTGAAATTTTTCTTGAACTATGGGAGAGCTGAGGTTGCAGATGAGTTAAGTAGTCTGAAATCTAAGAGAAGACCTGCTCCTCTGGAAGGGAAGAGCAGGGGACTGGCTTGCTTACTGCAGAGCACACAGGAAAAGAGGTCATGTGCCCTCCTCATGGGCACAAAGAGTTTAGCTAAAGTTTCAATGAAGTGCACAAGATGAGTCAGGGTAGGGTAACAGCATGGAACTCACAGGTAGAGGGTGCATTGCATCCACTCCCCATTCTTCTCCAAGGACCTTCTCTAGGTGCTCACTGGTGAGACTAGAAGCAGACCTGGAGGAAGATGCAGCTGTCACTTCAGGAAAGGCACAAAACCTCTGGGGCAAAAACGTTGAGGTCCTGAAGATAGGCAGTAAACCTGACACCCACTAGACACAGGGAAAGGGTAAAGATAAAACCCCTTTATCTCCAGGTGAAGGGCAGGGACATTCCCAGATCCAGAATTCTACAATGGTGTCCTAAGAGGTCTCCCACTGCTGGGAGGGAGCAAGCAGCTCTCTTCCATGCAAGATCCACTGAAGAACAAGGCAGAGTCTGGTTGCTGTATGGTCAGATATAGGATGTCCTATGGAGAGCTCCGGGTTGACTTAGCTAAGTCATGAGGGTTGAAGATAAATTTCATCAACCTGGGTGGTAAACGAGGTTGGTAGAGTATGGCTGGAGAAGGTGGGTCCTGCAGGTGTGGTCTTGGGGATTGCTGTGTCTTTGAATCCCCTTGCTTGCTTGCTCTCTCTCTCTGCTTCCGGCCTATGATGTGAGAGTAGAGCTTTGTCTACTGTCTCTCTCTCTCTCCGCTTCCCACCAGTATGTCCTGGGCTATAGACCCCAGCCTCACATGGAATGAACTCAGAATCTCCAAAAAACTGGGAGCAAATAAACCTTCCATCTCTAAGTTATGTGGTCAGGTCTTTTGGATTATAGCTCTGAGAATATTAACCAAGACAGTTGCTATAGGGGATGGGCAGGATCACCAAGAAAGCCCCAAGACTGAGATCCAGAACTCAGAGCCTACCAAAGACTGAGGATAAACCAGGTTAATAGACAGCACTCCTCTCCCACCTTCTACCAACAGGGCAGCGGACCCTAAGCAACAAACAACAATTGCCTGCTGCTGATGAGGGACGAGAACATTGATGGAGATGCTCTTTGAGGTGCAGGCACATGGGGAAGCCTGAGAAATGATGGTGGACTAGGATCAATGAGAAAAAACCTCCAGAGGCCTGCCTGCATCCTACGTAGAGTTCAAACTAAGACTGATATTTCTCAACCTTGTCCCGTTAACATTTTCAGCCACATAGTTGTTTCCTGTGGGGACATCCTGTACATCATAGTATGTTTAGCAGCCTGACTGGCCTCCACTCCCTAGGTTCCAGTACCATCTCCTTCTATCAGTTGTGATAATCAAAAATGTCTCCAGACCTTGCCAAACATCCCCTAGGTATGAAATAAGCCTTGGTTGAAAAACCACCATGTTAAAGGAATTTGAAGCTGGTGGTGGACTAAAGGTGGTCTGAAATTAGAACCCAGCTCAACTTCTAACTAGATTGATTCAGTCCCCACACTCAAGGCCTGACAGGAGAAAGGGCATGCCCATTTCTAGACATAAATAATATTTGCCTCAGTTTATTATTATGCATATCTAGTATCGGACAGCACTAGACAAGAAATTACAAGATAGACAACAAAAGCAAGAAAAATCAACTCATTGTTAAGAGAGAAAATTATCAATAGAACTAAACTCAGAGATGACCTGGATGTTGGTAGTAACAGGCAGGAAATAATTATATTCAACATGTAAGAGCCCTAGTGAGCTTGTGGACAACATGCATGAACAAAAGGGAAATCTGATCAGAGAGATGGAAACTATAAGTAACCATCAAATAGAACACCAGAACAAAACAAAACAAGGTAACAGATACAAAGAATGCCCTTGAGGGTTTAAAAATATTATTGACACAGCTGAGGATCAGTGTTGAAAATAGGTTAATAGAAATTACTCAAACTGAAACACCAAAAGAAAAAAGTGAGAAAAACAGGATAAAACTATAGAGCAAATGACCCAATGTACCTGCAATTGAAATCCCAGAAGATAAGAAAGAGAAGAGAGTAGATAAAATATTTGAAGAAATAATGGCAAAGTATTTTATAAAAATAAAGAAAACCATCAATGGACATATTAGGAATCTCAGAGTATTCAAGCAGGAGAAAAGAGAGGGAGGAGGAGGAGCTGGAAGAACACCTGACACATAAATAAAAGAGAGAGAAACATGAAAGAATTACAACTGGTTTCTATCCCTAAATTATAAAATCCAGAAAATAATACACCGAAAATTTAAAGCAAAACAAAACTACAAGCCCAGCCAGAATATCTTTCTGTATATCTAGCCAGAATATCTTTGGTAATGAAGGTGAAATAAATATTGGTTTTGATGAATAAAAACTGAAATAATCCATCACCATCAACTCTGTACCTCAAGAAATGTAAAGAAAGCTCTTCTAACATCCAGAATGTGAGAAGCTTAGATCTACACACAAAAATGAAGATGTCTGAAAATAGTTGAAATGAAGGTAAAAATATTTTTGTTATTTTTAATTTCTGTCTAAGGCAAAAGATAATTGACTTCTAAAACAAAAGCAGTAGGAATATATTATGGGTTTGTTGTATATGTAAAAGTAAAATATATGACAACTATTATTGTCTAACAAAAGTTAGAAGAGGGAGGAATTAGAAGTTTCCTATTGTAAGGCCCTTACACTCTATATGAAGTTTTGTATTATTTGAAGGTAGAAGGAGGATCGCAGCCAGCCTCACCAATTTAGTGAGGCTCCTGCAGCTTAGTGAGACCCTGTTTAAAATTTTAAAATAAAAAAGGGCTATAGCTCAGGGGTAGAATGCCCCTGGGTTCAATCCCCAGCACCACCATCAAAAGAAAGGAGAAGAAGAAGAAGAAGAAGAAGAAGAAGAAGAAGAAGAAGAAGAAGAAGAGCCAAAGTACTATATTAATATCAGAAGAAATAGATTTTAGAACAAGAAAAATTACCAAGGTTATAAGACGACATAACATTATAATAAAGGGGCCAATTCATCAAGAAGACATAATAATCCTGAAGAGATGTACACCTAATAACAGCTCTTCAAAATGCACAAAGCAAAAGCAGCCCTGAAAAGAGAAATGGCTAAATACAAAATGATAATTGATTTTCTGACTCCTCTCTCAATAATAGGAAGAACAAGTGGACAGGAAAATCAGTAAGGAGACATATCATGGAGCAACCCTATCAACCACTTGACCTAACTGACAGGCATAGAAACTCCACCCCACAGAAGCACAACACACATGCTCTTTCTAAGTGCACATAAAACGTGGATAAGACAGACCATATTCTGGACCATATAATAAATGTTAGCATATTTAAGTGAACTGGAATAATATAACATATATTTTCTGGCCAGATTTCTAGTTCAATAGAATTAAACTAGAAATCAGCAAAAGAAAGATCTCTGGGAAAGCCACAACTATTGAGAAAGTAAACACTACTTGTCTATATAACCTTTAGTTAAAGTCACAAGGGGTCACAAGGGGAATTAGAGAGAATTTCAAATGGAATCAGAATTTGTGTGGTACTGGTAAAAGAGCATGCTGTGGCTGGGACAAGTGTACCTCCAAGGTTCATGTGTTAGAGGCTTAGTCCCCAGCCTTGGTGGTACTGGGACACGGTGGAAACTTTAAGAGGGCTTCCAGTTATTGGGAGTGTGCCCTTGAAAGAGATATTGGGTCCCCAGCCCCTTCCTCACTCACTTTCTTTTGTATCCTGGCCATGAGATAAATGGTTTCACCATGTGCCTGTGCTATGATGTCCTGTTTTGCCACAGGCCCAAAAGCAGTAGGATCATAAACTTAAAACTCCAGAACTGTGAGCTAAAATAAACTTTTCCTCTTTTTAAGTTTATTATGTCAGGTATTTTGTTATAGTAGTGGGAAACTTGACAAACACACAAGGCTTAGGAGGAAATGTATAGGTATAAACACCTAACTGTAAATAAGAAAGATCACCAATCAATAACCTAAGCTTTCTCATTAAGTAACTATGAAAAAAAACTATGTGTAAATGAAACCTGAAATAAGCAGAAAGCAGGAAATAATAAAAATGAAAGCAAAAATCAATAACATGAAGAATGGAAAACTAGCAGAGACAAGCAATGAAGCAACAACAACAAAACTTGTTGAAAACCTCCTACCCAAGATTAACCAAGAAAAAGAGAGAGAGAGAGAGAGAACATAAGGAAGAAGTGGGGAGCATTACTACAAATCATCCAGACAGTAAAAGATTAATAGTGAATATTATGAACTTGGATTCAAAGAATGAATTTCTTAAAAGGTATATTCAAGAAACCATTGATAACCTGAATTATTCTATATTTTACTAAAGAAATTTAAATTTGTAGCCATAAACCTTCCCATAAAGAAAACTCCAGGGTCAAGATAACTTCACTGAGAAATTCTATCAGAAAATTTAGGAAAAAAATAATTCCAATTCTACAGATTTTTTTTCATAAAGTAGAAAAGAAGCAAAAGATATTATATGATGAGAAAATGATAATTTAAGGCCCTTCATGGGTATAAATGCAAAATTCATCAACGAAATATTAGAAAATAGAACCTTGCAATGCCTAAGTATGGTACATCATTATTAAGTGGGGTATAGTCTGAGAATGCAAGATGTGTTTCATACTTTAAAAATTACTCAGTGTAATTCACCATATAAACAGACTAAAGAAGAAAAACTGTCATCATCTCAATAGATACAGAGAAAAGCATTTGATAAAATTTGAAATCCTTCATGATTAAACAAAACACTCAGCAAAGTAGGATTTTTAACCCTATAAAGGGTACCTACAAAGAGCCTATAGCTAACATGATGACCACTCCCCCCTGAAGATTGCAAATAAGGCAAGGATGCCCATTCTTACCTCTATATTCTAACTGTGATAGAAATCCTAGATAGTGAGGATCTTGGTCAGCAACTGACCACACGACTTAGAGGAAGGAAGATTTATTTGCTCACAGCTTTTTGGAGATTTCAGGTTCAGTCTGTGCGAGGTCAGGGTCTGGTGGCTGCAAGCAGAGGGACAAGAGAAAGCAGAGCTCTGCTCTCGCACCATGGAGTCTGGAAGCAAGAAAGCAGGCAGGTGAGAAGATTCAAAAGACAGATGCACAATCCCCAAGGCCACGCCCCCAGAGACCCACCGTCCTGAGCCACAACCCACCTGCCTGGGTTATTGCCCAGTAAGTCCAGACTTACACATTGTCGACATTACAACCCTCATGACTTGATGATATCAATCCTGGACATTAATATAGGAGCTCCTCAGGGAACATTTTATACCTAACCATGAAAGAGAGATAAGACAGGAATAAGAAAATAAAAGGTGACAATAAAATTGTCTTCATTTGCAGATATCATAATACTATTTAGAAATCTCAAAAAGATTATTTTTAAAAGCTACTAGAGTTAGTAAGTGAGGTTAACAAGGGTATATGATATAAAAATCAATATTCCAAAGCAATTATATTCCTATATATTTGCAATGAACATTTATAAATTGAAATTAAGTAAATATCATTTCATATAAAGAGCCATTTACAATAATACCTAAAAGCATTGAATACTTAGTTTAAGATATTTTTAAATACTCAAAGATCTGTATTCTGAAAACTATGAAACTTTGATGAAAGAAATCAAAGAGCTAAATAAATGGAGAGGTGCACTATGTTTATGGATAGGAAATTTGAATATTTTTAAGATGTCAGTTCTCTCCCCAATTAATCTATAGATTCACTGCAACCATAATTTCCCAGAAAATCTTTCTGTAGAGATCAACAAGGTGATTCTAAAGTGCATACAAAAACTAGTAGAGTCAAACCAATTAAAAACAAAAGTTGAGGACCCAACCTACTTTATTTCAAGGCTTATTATAATGCTACAGTATTCCAGATAGTTTTATATTGGTTAAAGGAGAAATGTAAGAAATGTATAGATCGACTGAACAGAGTCCACAACCATAACCATACATATATCATCCATCGACTTTGGACACAGGAAAGAATAGACTGCCAATGAATAACGCTGGAAGAATTAGACACTAACATAATAAAGAAGGAGAGGAGAAGGTGTAGGAGGAGGGAGACTGACTCGTATCTCTATAAAACTTATAGAAGAAAAGTCTTCATGACCTGAGTTAAGCAACAAATTCCTGACTATGAAAGCAAAACCACAATCCAACTGATAAATTGGACTCCATCAAAATGGAAACCTTTTGCTTTTTTGATGATAATGTTAAGAAATTTTATTTTTAAATACAGACTAGGAGAACATACCTGCAAAACACATATCTGGTAAATGGCTTTTATACAGGATACACAGAACTCCAGAAACTTGACAATGAGAAGCAAATAGCTCCATAAAAAAGGGCAAAATATTTTAACAGATAGGTTATCAAAGAAGCAATATGGATGGTAAGTACATGTGTGGAAAAGTTCAATATCAGTTGTTATGGAAATGCAAATTAAGCTACGTCAAAATACAACAAAGACTTATAAAATGGCTATAAGAAAAGAAAAGAAAACCTTATAATATCAAGTGTGTGAGACCATTGGGATTGACATATATTGCTGGTGGGAATAAAATGTGTAGCCATTTTGAAGCAGTTTGGCAGTTTCTTATAAAGTTAAACATATACTTACTAGACACCAAACACTCTCACACTTAAGTTATTTACCAAAGGGAAATGAAAACTGAGCCACAAAAGAAACCTGCTTTGCAATGTTTCTGGCAACTTTATTCAGAATCATCTAAAATGGAAATAATGCAAATGTCTCTTAACTGGTTAACAGAAAAATAAAGCACACTGGAATACTTCTCAGAAATAAAAAAGAAACAAGCCACAAATACATATAATGAGCAAACACACACAACAGCACATATACACCCCAAATGAGTCATTCTAAGTGAAAGAAGCCACATTCAAAAGGCTACATACCGTACAATTCCATTTATGTGACATTCTGGAAAACACAAAACCCTAGGTACACAAAACAGATCAGCGGCTGCCTGGGGCTGGAATGGAGGGGTCAGGATTGATAGTTAAGGGGCACCAGAGAACTTTAGGGGACAATGAAAATGTTTTATATCTTGATCGTTAGCAAGAGTTGCATGAAGGCATGCATTTATTAAAACCAAGAGAACTGTACACGAAAAAGGCTGATTTCACAGTAGCATATAAATGGTATCCCAATAAAATGTGAATCAGAAAAAAAAATCTAAAATCCTGATAATAAAAAGTGAAAACAAACTAGTGCCCAGTTTCCTGAGTGACCTGGTATCTATAGCTTGCCAGGAGGTCATGCTGTTTTTTGGGGGGATGGGAAAATGGGATCTAAGGAGCGTGGGGTCAGACACCAAGCTATCTGCAGAGCAGGTGCTGGGTGGGCTTTTCAGGGTAGGATAAGTTCCTGCTGCCTGGATCCTATTACCTTCAGAATAATGCCCAGCGTCCCCCAGTTTCAAAGTGAAGCTCCAGTTTACTCCTCATAGCTCCTCAAGACAAACCCTCTGCTGAAGGGAAAGGGTCCATGACTGCCGGGGGCTGGTGTGTGTGTGTGTGTAGGGGTGGGGGGACATGGAAGCAGTGCAACCTGTTTTGCAGCCTGAGCTTTTAGGGACCCAGGCCAGGAGTTAAGACTCCTGTTGTTTGCAGTCACTTTATCCTCTCCGCCCACGCTGCCGAGCCTGGCAGGAAGGCAGGCCGGAGCAGCAGGTCAACAGATGTACAGGAGCTGCTGAGCGGAGGCCCAGTAGGGAGGATTATGACTATGGAAAGACCCAGACATTGAATTTCCCACTTCCTTGGGGTGAAGGGTTGCCATGCTTGCTTGGGGGAGCCCCTTTTCCTTTGCATGCACAAACTTTAACTGTGCATGAATTCTATCTAAATTGCCAGGTAGGCAGTGAAAACTGAAGATGGGACCTTTAATTGGGAGGGCTATACTTGCAGAAATTGCTTGTCTACAATGGCCAAGGTTCTGGGAAGGTAGCAATGAGGAGGAGGAGGAAAAGGAAGGACAGAGCAGCTGCAGATTAAAAGAAGAGCGGAATCTGATAATTCTGTCCTCTGCAACGTATAATCTTTCCCTTTCCAGCAGTCCCCAAGCCCTGACTTGGCTACAATTATTTTGGCCCTTTCCAGTCACCCTTTAAGATGTTTGGCCAGGACACTTTGGGTTGAAGGGAAATCGGTAATGTAAGGGACCTGCACTTTGGGAATGAGGTGTGGGTTTAAATCTACCCCATTTCCTCCATTTCTGCTCCCATCAGATGCGAGAGAGGAAAGACCCTCCTGAGAGCGCTTGACAGCAGAAACCCGTTGGCAACGCCAAGACCACCTGGCCCCTGGCCAAGCCGAGGAGCGGAGGCGCTGCTTCCAGACAAGTCAGAGAGCGTTTGTGCAGGCTCTGGTACCTGGAACAAAAATATGCTGAGCAGCAAATTATGGCTTTCAGATGTCACCACTGCCATGTGACATTGTGTTTCTGCAGTTCACATCTTCATTACTGTGCTGTAGCCTTCCATTTGGGCTGATCCTGGGTGTGAGACGGACTTATGCTACGCCGGTTGCCATGCACTCACTGAGTGCTCACTGAGGGGTGTCAGGCGGATGGCCAAAACCCTGCGGTGGAGAAGCCTGAGTCTACCGGTTGTTTTGTGGGTGCCTGTGTGTGTGTGCATGTGTGTGAGAGCTGTGTACACATGTATGAGCCATCTGTGCACCTATATGTGAGCTGTGTGCATGTATGTGTATGTGTAAGCTGTGTGTACATGCGTGTCAGCTGTGTATGCACACGTGAGCTATGTGTGTGCATGTATGTGAGCTGTGTGTACATGTATGTATGAGCTATGTGCACGTGTGTGAGCTATGTGTGTGCATGAGCTGTGTGTACATGTATGTATGAGCTATGTGCGTGCATGAGTTCTGTGTACATGTGTGTATGAGCTGTATGCATGCATGTGTGAGCTGTGTGTGAGCTTTGTGTGTATTCATGAGAGCTGCATGTGTGCACATGTGTGTGAGCTATGAGTATGCGTGTGTGAGCGGTGTGTGCATGCGTGTGCGTATGTGTAAGCTGTGCCTGGGCCTGCACACAGCCCTCCTCCATGGCTCATGTCATAACAGCTGAAAGGAACCTGCCTCCCCACTAGGAACTAGTTCCTTGTGGTTTTGTCATCTCCCCTGGCTTCCGCACGGCCTCCTCCCGGCCCATCTGCTAGGTCCTGCCTCCCCCCGGCTCCTGCTCCTCTTTGAGGTGGTAACTAGACCAATGCAGCAATGCCCTTGCGGCTGCCTTTTCAGTTTCTTAGCCTCTCTCAGATTAATGGAACAGAAACATGTGCTTGCATCTGATGCCAGCAATCATATCCTGAGTGACCACAGAGAGGAAGATTAGGCAAAGGTACCGGTCCGGTCCCGAGGGATTCGGTTACAGGAAGAAAGCATTGCTTGACACCAGCCGCGCTGGCGCTTCCGCTCGCCCGCTGCTCCTCTCCCAGACCCGCTAAGCCCTGGAATAGTTTCCGTAAGATTAATTAAAATGTGTCCAGCAATGGCCCATGTTGCTCAAGAACTGGGTTTTGATCTACATTCCGATTTACACTCATGGATGTGAACGGAACACATTTCCATATTCTTTGCTTTAATGTAGTCCCTCTGATTATCTACTTTGGACGTGTATTTTCAAACAGTGAAAAGTAAACAAGCACATGGTTGTCGGGCCTGATGGCTTCATCCAGCAAATGTCAACCGTGAGCAAAGTGCTCCTCTAGTAGGGCAACACCCCTGGCCCCCGCCCTCCTGGGAGCAGCCAGGCTCAAAATGCTGTGATGGGAGGTCCTGCAGGGCAACCAGCACTCCTGGCTGGGGAAACCCCGGGAGGCTTCAGGGAAGAAGTGGCATTTGAGATGAGCCTTGAAGGACAGGTAGGACTGGACAGATGCCAACTAAAAGAAAAAGCATTCCATGTGAAAGGTCTAGCTTGAGCAAGAGATGGGAGGGAATTTCAGTGAAACAATAGAAATGTAAATGTGCAGGTAAAGGGGAAGAGATGGGAAGTGGATCTGGAGCACCTTCAGTTATGAAGAGTTTAGAGCCAGAGGTAGGGGTTGTGAATTTATATTATCAGCAGTGGGAGCCATTGCGGGTTTTAGAGCAAGGGAGTGACAAAATAGTGCCTTTTTGGCAGAGCTTTAAGAAGAGTTCCCTCAACAAAGCATCAAATCCCGCTGTGGAGAGAGAGGTGGGAGAAGAGGGTAGAGGCAGAGCCATCAGGAGGTTACTGCAATGGTCTGAGGTCTGAAAAAGAGTGGAGATGGAGCCCTTGATGGAGACAAAAGGAGTGAGATAGGAGCGAAGTCGCAAAGAGAATTTGGCAGCTGGGTGGATTCGGGAGGTGAGGCCGGCAGGTCAGCCAGAGATGCTAAGACTCAGAGAGCAGACACTGGAGGGGAGGCAAAGCCAATAAGAGAGGGGATAGGACGGAAGGAATAGTTTGGAACAGAAAGTGAGCAGTTCGGTTTGGAATACTGAAGCATCCAGGAAGGACATCTGGGATGAGGTGCCCCCCGGAGACCGGATGTGAGGACCATCTCTGTGGCGGTGCTGGATGCGGCCCCAGAGCAGGTGAGACGGGAGGGGGGCAGCAGAGGGACTGAGGGGGAGCCGAGCTCAGATCCTAGGGGAGACAGGCACATCAAAAAGATGAAAAACAACCGCGTTTCCGCCATGGAAACGGAGAGAGGAGAGGCTTCCTGTCAAATGCTGAAGGGGCTGAGGACATGGCTGGGCAGGGCAGCTGGATGTGGGGCTGGGGAAGGCCAGGGCAGAGGCGGGGCGGAAGCCAGATCAGAAGCCGGTGAGCAGGAGTGGGTGTGAGGAAGCGTAGGCAGCAAGTGAATTTCCTGCAGAGTTTTTAAAAATAGGAGGGAGGCTCTTCATTTGGGATGGGTTAAGGGCTTCCTGCCAGGTACCCAGGAGACGGACTACGGGGCTGTGAGGGGCCAAAAGGTGAGTCCCTCTTGTGGGAGCCAGAAATCCTGGCTTCTCCGCATCACAGCAGGGGACCAATTGGTTGTACTGTATCCAGGAGGTGCTTGTTAATGTTACAAACCTGACCTCTCCTTCAGCAAGGCCTGCGATCTGTTATCCCAAGGAGCCCAGCACCAATTCGGTGGCTTCTAGAATGTTCTGCAGCTGATTTTAGGGACCACCCTGGGGAGACAATGATGGAAGTGTTACTTTTCCAGGATCCTGAGGAGAGATGTGTGAAGAATAAACAAAGGGACGTGTCAGCTTCTGGAGTCTTTTTTTCTGTTCCTCAGAAGAAAAAGAATCTGTCCTTTTGAAGACAGACTTGAGGTTCATTGATCTTTCCTGCTGATGAGAGACACAAATTCCATAAGGGACGGTCCCCTAGGGAGGCAGCTGAGGAAGAGACTCCCAGGGTAATGTTTCTCCACCCACGGCTTGTCACAGGTGGCTCCAACGACCTGCCATCCCACACGGTCCTCCAGGACCTGCCTGACAGACGGCTGAGCTCCTAAGACACTGGCTAGTGCTGCCTGTGTGTGCTTTAAACACATGTGCCCTGGCTTTGGCCAGCTCCAGGGAGAAGGAAGAGTGTCCAGAATCCGGATTTGGGGGGTGTGGATAAATTGCTTGTTACCTAAGGGTACTACTGAGTCGCCATCATTATTTTTTATATGAAGCCAGTTCTTACTGATACCTCTTGTAGCTATTTATCTTTTCCTTCCAACATCCAATTCTTTCAATGTGGAGAAATTCTCCAGTATGCATTATCATTTTAAATTTTTTTTTATTTAAAAAAAATTTTTTTCTCTTGAAACAAGGTCTTGCTAAATTATTGCCCACTGACCTCGAACCTGTGATCCTTCTGTCTCAGCCTCCCAAGCATTGGAGTTACGGATGTACATCACTGAGCCCAGCACAGACATTTATTATCTCAGAGGGTCTCAGTGTACTGCCTCCCTCCATGGATGCCAAAGCTGGGGTCGGGGGAGGATCAGAAGGTGGATCAGTGACCCAGGTTCAGTGGTTACAGGGGATGCTGAACCTTGCAGAAGAGACAGAAAGAAGTAGATGTGGTTGATAAATTATTGACCGCTATTGAAAGTCTAGAGGTCCAGCATCGAGTGTCCAGTACTGATCTCCACCCCAGTGTCACTTCCTCCCATAGTGACCTGGGCTCCGGGGTCAGCTGCCTGACCTCCCATGCTTTCTGAATGCTTCTAGGCCTGACCCTGCTCTCTGGGCTTTCTGTCTCTCAGCGAATTTATCTTTCATTCAAGCTCGCCAAAATGGGTTCTGTGGCTTGCAACCAAGAATGTTGTCAATGTAGAACAGTTAAGAGATGTACCTTTGGGACCTAAGAAATAGTCTCAACTAGACCCAAGAGGCAAACACTGGATGAAAGTTTCCTCCTGCTAATGATCTTTTCTAGAATGTTCCTCTTCCAGAAGGAGAGACAGAGAATAAACAAATCTCTATACACAAATACACACACTCACATATCAGAGGGTGAAAAGAAAAATAAAGTGCAATGAGGAAATGGAGAATGAATGGGCTCATGAGGCTCTGACAGGGTGGCCGAGGCCGGCAGCTTGGAGGAGGCAGCAGTGAGCGGAGGCCTGCATAGAGCGATGAAGCAGCCAGGCCCGGCCTCCAGGAGAAGAGCCCTTCAAGCAGAGGGAAGCCCGGGGGAAAGACCTATAGCAAAGAAAAAAAAAATGTCAGGCACAGTGGTGCATGCCTGTAATCCCAGTACTTGCAAGGCTAAGACAGAAGGATTGCAGGTTTGAGGCCAGCCTCAGCTATTTAGCGAGACCCTCAGCAGCTTAGCCAGATCCTGCTTCAAAAAAAATATAGAAAGCAAGGCTGGGAGTGTAGCTCAGAGGTAGAAGGCCCCTGTGTTCCATTCTAAGTACCAAATAAATAAAATAATTTTTAAAAGTCACCTGTTTCTCGAGAGCAGGACTCTACTTGTTTGTTGACTGCCATCTCCACTGTGCCTAGGACGCTTGAGCACCTAAATAAGCGTTAATGAGCAATCGTGCACTTGGCAATCGGGGTTCAGCTCTTCACCCCATCCTTTGCCGTCCTTCCCGGTTTGCTGACAGTGGGGTTTGTGGGGCAGGATGGGAAGGGCCGGTCAGGATCAGGCTTAGGCCCTGGCCCTGGGTGAGACGGGGTCACTTACCTTAGTTGTCTCTGGACACCCAATACGAGCCTCAGGCAGATGTCAGAGGAGGATTAAATTATTTAATGTCTGGGGAAGTCTTAGCACTAAGTACACAGAATGTGCCTTAGAAGGTGGCTATTATTAATATCACTACTCTTATCAATAAATCATAAATGATACATCTATCTATGCCCACTTGGACTTGGCCTATTATTCTTCTGTATTGAATGTATAAACCACCCAGCAGATATGCGTGCTATGTATCTATGTGCTAAGAAACAAATATAGGCAGCTTAGTTGGCCATATTGTTCTGCTGTAGTTTATCTGGTGAGACTTCAGAGCCTCCACCCCCTTTCCTAGACGCAGCAAGGAGAAGGTGGCCTTTGGACTCTTGGGCGCTTGTTTATTTCCCCGAAGGAGGGAAAACAGATCCTAGCATGGAGCTTCTGCAACAGGGCTCTGTTCCCTGCTCCCTCCCCCACTGTCTTTTCTCTTTGCTCCCTTCCATTAAAGTTGGGGACCCAGATCTGGGGCTGCATTCACAGGAGGGAACTCCATGGACCCATAGCCCCAGCTCTGGGTGCCTCCTCCTCTTTCAAGGACTCCTTCTGTCACTCTGCTTCCCCAACTTGTCCTGGCTTCTCAATTGCACTCCAGTCCTGCCCTGCCCCTCTCTTTGATGACTGGACCAATTCCCAGGAGAAATAACCCCAGGAAGAGCCTTACATGATCATCCTTGTTGTTTACCATCCATCTGGCCTTAGGAAAGTGAGGTCAAATGAAACCAAATTCCCTCCGGTGGCCATCACCCCACTTCCCTTGGTCAGATGCTCCTGCTGACCCTTCAGTGAACTGACTCAGAAGCTTTCTTCTCTCTCAAAAACAGGTCAGT
This sequence comes from Graphiurus murinus, assembly GCA_004027655.1. Taxonomy (NCBI): domain Eukaryota; kingdom Metazoa; phylum Chordata; class Mammalia; order Rodentia; family Gliridae; genus Graphiurus; species Graphiurus murinus. Next base: position 5,774 of record PVLC010025990.1, on the reverse strand, counting down.
TTTCAAGGCTACAGAGGAGTGACCTTTCACCCCCGTGGGTCTCCAGGGCAGGCAGGGGCACTGGCTCTTTCTTCCCACCTATGTGGGGGCAGCCGTTTTACCTCCTCATTGGCTGACTAGTAGGGTCTCCCCAAGTTAGTTACTCTGTATGCATTGCTTGCAGGCATGTAAATTGGTATAACAGGATTTTTTTTTTTTTTTTTTTTTGCGGTACTGGGGCTTGAACTCACGGGCATTCTACCTACGAGCTACACCCCCAGCCCTATTTTTTACTCTTTATTTCGAAACTAGGTCTCACTAAGTTGCGGAGTGCCTCACTAGGTAGCTGAGGCTGGCCGCGAACCCGGATCCTCTGGTCTCAGCCTCCCGAATGCTGGTATAATAGCATTTTGGAAGGCTATTTGGTGATATATATGAAAAGCCTTAAATATGTCGATTCCCCTGACCCAGTAATGTCAGCTCTGGGAGTTTATCCTGAGAAAATAGGCAGAGGTGCAGCCAAAAGTGTATGCATAAGTGTATGTTTACTTTGGTGCTACTTATAATAGTTTATAAAAATAGTCAAAAACAATCCATGGGAACTTGGCTAAATAATTTATGGTATTTTGCTGTAAAGGAACCCTTGGCAGTCTATTTTTTTAGGTGTATTTAAAGCATGCTCAATGATATGTGTGCTAGTCAGCTTTCTGCTACTACAACAAATACCTGGGATAATCAGCTTATAATGAGGGAAAGTTTGTTTTGGCTCACAGTTGTGGAGGTTTCGATCCACGACTAATTAACTCTGTTGCTTTGGGATTATGGGGGGCGTATCATGACAGGAGTGCAAGGGGGAGAAAAACCATTCACCTCATGGTTGGGAAGTGGAAAATAGAGGAATAGGAAGGGGCTGGGGTGCAACTATCCCCTTCGAGGATGCACCCCCAATGACCTAACACCTGCGAGGCCCCCATCTCTGAAAGATTCCACCACCTCCCAACACTGCCAAGCCAGGCCAAAGCCTTCAACATATGGGCCTTTGGAGACAGTCCAGAGCCAGCTGTAGTGGTGTGCATGCTGGGTATTCTCCTTGGCCCCCGGCCTCCCACCTCCTTCTGGGTTTGTACAGTGGGAGGTGTCATGGGAAGTGCGAGCGGGCAGGGTTTTTATTCCTGGGCTTCTCCTCTCTATAGATTTTTGTCAGGCACCACCCTGGCCCACCTGCCTTCCCCACTCCCATCTTTGGGTTCCTGTAACTGCTCACTCCTGGGCCCTGAGGCTCAGCTGCAGATCACATTCCCAGTGTGTGTAATACAGGTGTAGTATGGATCCCCTAACCTGTCCTCAAGGGTGAAAGGGGAACTTGTTTCTTGCTAGGACCCTAATTGCAATCAGAAAAAAAATACATACATACATATATATATATATATATATATATATATATATATAGAGAGAGAGAGAGAGAGAGAGAGAGAGAGAGAGAGAATGTGTGTGTGTGTGCTTACACTGTAAATTTAAGCTAGAAAACAGTATAATTCCAACTTTGTGTAAATAAATATACTTAGGAAAACACACACATACACATCTACACAGCAGGGGGAACTACAGTACACTATTCATCATCTTTGCCTCTGGGTTGTGGGGTTGTAGGCAATGTTTCCTTGTCTTCTTTATACAATTCTGCATTGTGCATACTCTTGGAAATAATCATGGGAGCCGGGCGTGGTGGCACACGCTTGTAATCCCAGCATTCGGGAGGCTAAGACCGGAGGATCTGGGTTCTCGGCCAGCCTCAGCTACCTAGTGAGGCACTCTGCAACTTAGTGAGACCCGGTTTCAAAATAAAGAATAAAAAATAGGGCTGGAGGTGTAGCTTGAAAGTAGAATCATGGAATCACCTTTAAGGTGAAAGAATATTTTAATCAATCTACATTTTAACCAAACTGAAGTAAAATGGAAGGATTAACTATGCAATAGCAGGATAATAGGCATTTCGGTCACCTATAAACGGTCACCTATAAACAATGGAATTTGCGTAAACACATGATCCTATAACTTAAAGGGAAATATAAATATCTGGGTAGGAATTCTCACTAGGCCTTGACTATTATCAATCACATCTTATCGAATGCTGAGATGCCTTCCTAAGCCATCCTGCTGCTTAATATAACTTCTTGCTGGGCTTGGAATCTTTCAGAAGCTGCACTTGTTCTGGCTTTGGCCTTGTGTCCAGTTGTGCTGGGGGTGGGGAGGGGCCGAGGCAGCAGAGGGGCCTCGGATCGAGCTGACAGATCAGGCCTGAGCAGGTCAATACGTTGACAATCTCCAAAGTGTAGCCTTAAATGTTGTTTCACACTTACTTAATGGATATAGAGGGAAATCTGACTCTTACTAAAAATCTTAAGTCTCTATGCTTAGAACAAATGCCAGCATAATGTTTTAGCTTATTTGAAATGGTCTTTCTTCGAGCTATTTTTTTTTAATACTTCTAAATAGAGACAGATCACTACCTACCCACTTAGGATAGAAGTAATACATATATGGATATGGTTACAAGGACTAGTTCAAATTGTTCCAAAAGTTGGGCTGGAAGTGTGGCCCAGTGTAGTATGTGTGAGGCCTTGGGTTCAATCCCCATCACCAAAAAGAAATAGAAATTGCGGGGGGCGGAGGTGGGGACATAGGTGAGTGGAGTGGAATTTCATGTCAGCAAACATTTTTCTATAATGCTTGGTTTTGTTTGAATTTCTTTTTATCTTTTTCAAGTAATTCTTTTTTAAATTAATTAATAAAGTTTTTATACATTTCTTGGTGCATTGTAATGAAATTTTCTCTCGCCATAAAGAAGAACAAAATTCTGTCTTTCACATCTTTTGAATCAGATGATTTCTTTCAAGACATCTTAAAGGACTTACATTTTTTAAGAGAGTTAAATTGATAACTTGTACCTAGGAAGCACAGACCACACAGCACTTCCGGAGAGTCAGCTCCTGGAGCCCACATTTCCGGTCTCAGGTAGAGGTACAGTCTTCAAGAGCACCCGGCAACTTGCTTGAGCTGGTCATAAAAAGAACAACAAACTGCTAGCCTTACATATTTACTGCTACGTGCCAGGTGGGGTTCCAAGTACTTCCTGTGTACCCATTTAATCCTCAAAACTGGCACTTGGCTGGGGCAGGGGGTAGCTCAGCGGTAGAGGGTATACTTAGCAAGTACAGGGTCAGTCCCCAGGACCAAACCAAACTCAACAACAACAACAACAACATCAAAAAACCTGGCACTACTGTAACCCTCATTTGACAGATGAGGACACAGAGCACGGAGAAGAGACAGAATTTGCCTAAGATCACACATCCCGTAAATTAGTGGAACCTAGACTTGAACCCTGCATTGGCACCCAACCAGGTTCTGAAGCCACCAAGCCTTTTTGTACCCATCAGGAGTATATTTTACATTTGAACGCAAGAAACTCTGGCCAGAGGTTCCATTTCACCAATCATATCAAGAGTCACAAGTGGAAACCTGAGTTAACTGGTGCTGTGTTTCTGGTGTATTCCCACGATCTTTTAGCACCCCTCTTAGATTGGTAACTGGGACGGCTGCCCAGCTCTTCTGCCCCTAAATCCAACTCTGCTAGGCATCCAAGTGTCCCTGATCAGTGATCACGGCTCACAACAGAGGATACCTCGGATGCAATTTCTTAGCCTCAGAGCCAAGAAAAGCTACATCTTGCCGTCCCCTGAGCTTTGGGTCCCAGCACACACTCTGCCTTCTGATTTTCTGAAAGAGAAAATAGTGTCTGAATCTTTGGGCATCCTTTGTAATGACCAGTTTCCTCCCAATCAGTTAGATGCTGAACCAACCGCCCTCACCTTCCTCCCAGCTCCAGAGGCAAACGTGTTCACTAATTACCTTCATCTGCAAAGACCGTGTGTCTCTGAGCAGCATGCCCGCAGCAGGACTTTTGAAAAACCTGCTGCAGGTTAAAAAGCAGACCTGCTTTTAATTTATTGAAAGACTTGGCATTTTTCCCCCCACTGAGCATTTTAAAATGCAATTAGACAAAATGGAATAATAATCAGGCAAAAATACTTAGGAGTTTTCACGTCAGGGGCTATCCTTTCTCACGTGCCTCTCCATTTCTGGGCCCTTATGCTGGGACAATATGACTTTGGGATTGACATTAATGACCTTCCTTACTCCATCCCTATGTTCCTGAAGACCTGGATGCTCTTGAATCAACCACTGGACTTTCACACCACCCAATAGGCACACACTATGCAATGGTCAGTCTTGATTGGACATTAAATCAAATTTTCCCAAGACCATGTCTGGGCATTTGCATTTTAAAACAAGTTTCTTAGGTAATTGAGGTGCTCAGAAGCACTTAGGAGTCACTACAAATTCCAGAAGAACAAGTCTGTATCTGCCTTTCCAACTGTTGAATCCTGGGCCCCACACAGTGTCTGGAACATGGAAGCCCCAGATGAACATTGGTTGAAATTTCATAAGGCATAGTAGAAGTTTTATGGAAGACAAAAAGGAAGAAGAGTCCCACTTCACTCATTGGTGGGCAGTACAAGGACATGGTACAGGAGGATGTGCCAGGAAACCTCTAATTTTAATTTTGTTAACACATGCAAGTACAAATAATGCTGAGGGATTTTGTATACAAATTATATCACAGGAGTACCCATGTGGCCTATGTAGAGAAATTAAACATTCACCATTGGGCTATCGCCATTGGCATTACCAGAATAAAAAGAAAAATGGTGGACTGACCCGAAAGGAGCAATATTTGGCCTGGGATGCTGACATTCATGCCATAAATGCCTCCTGAGGTGTGTGGTTCTGTGATATTTAAGAGTCTTCTGATTGGATCACGGCCTCCTCCACCTATCCCCTGTCCAGGTCTGGCTGTCCCTTCATGTGCCCACAGCATGGTCCCCATGCACAGTTGAGCACATTTTTATTTATTTATTTACTTACTTATTTATTTATTTGTTATTTTTTGTTGGTGCATTGTAATCATATATCTTTGTTAGGTACAAGCTGATAAAGACATATATGCACACATTTCTCATTTAACCCCTTCCCTAATTCCCACCCCACTCCCTCACCCTCTCTCCTTCTCATGTTCAGTTTAGTGATTGAGTTTGATATGTTTGTGAAAGTACATCATGTGCATTAGGGTGTTTCTGCCCCCCCCCCCCATCACCTTCAGTTTAGTCACCTTATTTGCTCATCTAAGGTTTCTCCTTCTTCATCTAGGGTCCTTCGTATGACCCACTTTCTCCCTAGCTTCTACATATTAGGGAAAGCATACGATTTTTTACTTTTTGTGACTGACTAATCTCACTTAACATCCTGTTTTCCAGTTCCATCCATTTCCCTGCAAATGACATGATTTTGTTCTTCTTTATGGCTGAGTAAAATTTCATTGTGTACATATCCCTTAGTTTTGCAATCCATTCATCTGTTGATGGACATCTTGGCTGGTTCCATAGTTTGGCAATTGTGAATTGTGCAGCTATAAACATAGAACATTGTCTTATTAAAATGTGCCTGTGGCCGGGCGTGGTAATCCCAGTTTGTAATCCCAGCATTTGGGAGGCTGAGACTGGAGGATCTGGGTTTGCGGCCAGCCTCAGCTACCTAGTGAGGCACTCCTCAACTTAGTGAGACCTTATTTCAAAATAAAGAATAAAAAATAGGGCTGGGGGGTATAGCTCGGAGGTAGAATGCCCCTGAGTTCAATCCCCAGGACTGCCAAAAAAAAAAAAAAAAAAAAAAAA
>PVLC010025989.1:0-23345 GCA_004027655.1 Graphiurus murinus | reverse complement strand
GCGAGGGCTGTGTCTGTCTGTGGCGCCTGTCCTGTCTGTCTTTTGTATTATTATTTGTGTTAAGCTCTCAGTGCGGCCGGTGGGGACCAAAAGAGAAACAAAGGCAGCAGGCGTGCTGCATTTGGAGCAGCAGGCTTGCTGCATCCAGCTATTTATCTTAATGGGATGCATCCTTCATGCAGCTATAAGAAGGCCTATATTAGCTCTGGAGCAGGGCTCTACAAGCAGATCAGGGGAAAAGTCCTCACTCATTTTGGCCACCCCCGGTCACCATCTGCTCCTAAAAGAGTATTGCAGGAGAAAGCCCACTTGCTGGGGATCTGAGCATGTGGGCCAAGGGGAGGATCTCTCAGTGTCATTGGGCCACATTATGTTTCCCTAAGGAAAAGTATTTCTCTAATTAACAAAAAGGCACTGATGGACTAGTGAAAGCCATCCCAATGATACTAATTTATAATCTAAAAAAAACATTGCCTTGAGTTTCCCACACTAACAGACCCCTTCCATGAAGGCAGGCCTTGCCTGTCTTCCCTGCTCCCTCACAGTGTCCTCTTTATAGCTCACTAACAGACACCTTCTTCCCTCACTCCACAGCCTTACCTGCAGCAATTTCTGTGCTGGGCTCTGACATTTTTCCTCCAGGTCTAGGATGTGGTTCTGGAGTTCATCACTCTTCTGCTTTAAATGGGCCTCCCTGTTCCTCAGCATGCTCAATATCTGCTCTTCTTCTTTCTCCAGCCTCCAGAGGTAAGACTTCTCCTCCATTTTCAGAAAGCTCTGGAGATTCTGAAAGTCAGACTTGATTTTTTGTCTCCGAATCTCTATCTTCTCCTGGAGTCAAGAAAATATAGTCAAAAGATGAAAAAACAAACTACATTTCCATCTATGAATTAATGAACAAAATGTGATAAGAGAGACAAAAAAAGAAAGTCTGACCTTGCTACAAGATAAATACTGAAGATATTCTGCTAAGTGAAATAAGCCAGAAATAAGAAGATGAATATTGTAAGATTTCACTTATATAAGGCATCTATAATAGTAAATTCATAGAGATGAAAAGTAGAACAGTGGTTACCAGGTGTTGGGAGAATGGAGAGTTCGTGTTTAATGGGGGCAGAGTTTCTAGTTTGGAAGATGAAAAAAGTTCTGAAGATGGATATTGTGACACTTGTACAACAACATGAAAGTACTATTGCCACTAAGCTGAATATATAAAAATGGTTAAAATGAAGCCAAGTGTGGTGGCGCACGCTTGTAATCCCAGCATTTGGGAGGCTGAAATTGGAGGATCTGGGTTCACAGCCAGTCTCAGCTATTTAGTGAGGCCCTCCACAACTTAGTGAGACCCTGTTTCCAAATAAAGAATAAAAAAATAGGACTGGGGCTCTAGCTCAGAGGTAGAATTCCCCCAGGTTCCATCCCCAGTACTGCAAAAAAAAAAAAAAAAAAAGACAAATTTTATGCTATATAGTCTAATACACATACACACACGTGATGATCAACTACTAGGACATTATTCTCCCATAAGTCACTTGAATTGGTAGAAGGTCTCTTTCCTCCCTGATTCTCTATAGTCACCTGATTGGTTTACTTCTTCCACCAACATATAAAAGGAAGAAAGAACAGGAAGTACTAGATAATTTAATCACAGAGCAAAGACCAGGTTTAAATACTTTATCATTTAAAAGGACAAAAATGAATTTTCATTGGGAGGCTAAGACGGGAGGATCCGGGTTCACAGCTAGCCTCAGCTATTTAGTGAAGCCCTCCGCAACTTAGTGAGACCCTGTTTCAAAATAAAGACTAAAAAAATAGGGCTGGTGGTGTAGTTACCTCTGGGTTCAATCCCCAGTACCGCAAAAAAAAAAAAAAAAAAAAAAATCATTTGAGATGTAAAAAGGTATCTCTGAGCCAGGGAAGTTTTTAAAGCAAAAACTTGTAAAGAACATTACCAAGAGTGAATTTTGAGACAACCAGGCTGGTAGGAGAGCCCTTGAATCTTGGCAGAGGGAGTCCCAGCATGGCATCCTTTGTTGTGGTGAATGGAGAAATATTCTTCCACCACACAGGGTCATCTTAATTATCCCTAGGTATAAGATGACTGAAACTAAATAATGTGTTTTTATTTGACTCATCATTCATTTGAGAAGATAGAGAATTGCGATTTCCATGAGTACTTTCTAAATTCATACAGTGTTTCAATGGCAATGATGTTGTGATAGACAGGTCACTGACTGAGGAGAAGTAGAATTTTTGTGTAGGAGACAGGTGCAATGTTATCCCTGGTATTCAAGGGCTTTCCATGTGTTAGTTATAACCAAGGTTTTCCCTACTGCCCAAGATCCCCAAAATAAGGGAAGTCAGAGCATCCTCTGGAAGCTTAAGTTCAATATCCTTGCACAATGGAGGCATGGGTTGGAGAAGACTTCTGGAAGCCATAAGATGGCTCACTAGCCTGTGGAATTTGACTGCAAGCTGATAGGTTAGACAGATATTTCCACAAAGGAATGTGTCTCTGATAGGACCCATGGAAATAGTCTAAAACCTTACAATTTGCAACTACAAGTGTGTAGGGTTTTGTTGCAGTTACAATTTTCCTTATAAATCAAGTAGGTTTCCTTTATTGGTCTCATTGGGGGGATCTTGTCTTCTGAGTGCTCTCAAAGGTTGCTTTCTGAACCTGTAAGGCTGAGTGAGAGCCAAACTCTGCACAGTTATAAATGGAACATGGTAATAAGGTTGATGCCTGCATAGCTGGAAGGTATTTAAAGTGTGAAAACTAGTCAAGGTTAGTGCTAGGAAAAGATACATCACACCAGTTTGGTAGTCCTGAGTTAACAAGAATCCCAGCCAATTACTACTGAGACATTAAAGGGGTTGGTGATAAGATCTCATGAATATAAACAACTAAAGCTTAAAAACAATGGTTTTTTTCTTTGGTTTCATCTATCTGGTCTGGTTTGGTGAGAATAAACCATCATTGTGCTTTAACTCCAATCATTTTCTATGATTAAACTCTAGAATGCAAAATATCTTAAGATCAATGAACTCAGAATCTGACCTTCCATTTAGTTATCTGATTTGTCACAAACGTCTCCTGATTCATATATTCTTCCTGGAGTTGGCTCAAGTTTGTTACAGCTTTCTGGAGCTTTTCCTGAAGGAAAAATTGGATGAGTCAAGTCAATGCAATTTGATTCTTCATTAGACACCTAATGGCAATCCTAGTACCCCAATATGTGTTAAAATCACAGTGAATATTGAGCTCTCACATTTTGCTAGGGAGCACGCTAAGGGCAGTGTGTGTGTGATAACTTATTGGTCCCCCTTAGCAAGCCTGAACAGCTAGCAGGGCTTATAGCATGGTTTAGGAAAGAGGTTTAGGAAGAATGAGTAAGCTTGTCCTAGGAGATGCCACTGGCAGGTTGTGGAGCTGTGACTTCAGTCTCATCTACTGACCCAGGGCCTGAGTACATCCACCCTACAGTCTTGCCAGGGAAGAGCTGCACCTGGATGATGGCAACCATCTAAAAGAAGATTTTATAAAATAATGTGCTGAACCAAACATAACAAGTACCAGAGTGTCTGGCACAATGGAACTTTGTAAGTATTATGGGTAAGTTAGAAAGGAAAGACTAGGATGCCAGCCAAAGTTATTAGAAACAGTTCATGGAGAAGAAGAGGGTTCTAATATGTGTTGAAGAATGACATCGTGAAACCAGTTTAAAAGGACTTAGTATCCATGTCTGGCTTTTAGGGTATTTTTCAAAATAGGTCTCATATCTTCATTGATAGAAACTTGAAACTGATCCAATTGCTCATTGTGGGCAAAGCTAACAGAACTGGTTCCTGTCCTCTGTAAATCCAATAAGTATATGCATGAATTCTGGAGTGCTCCTAGGAAAGGGTTCTATGTAACTAATTGATTTAGCAAAATACTATATTGCCTTTACTATATTATGTCAAGTGCTTTACATATTGTAATGAACTTAAAGCTTAGATAAATCTTGGGTACATGTGTTAGGGAGGGAGGGAAGATGACTATTATCTCCACATATGGATAGGGAAACTGAGGTATGAAGATATTTAACCAAAATACCCATCTAGTAAGTACCAGAGTTAAGATTTCAACCTGAGGAGTTTAGCTCTGAGGCCAATTATAGCCCTTACCTGGTACTGCTCCTTTTCTTATTACTTGGTGGGAAAATAATTCAAATATAAATGTCCACCTTACAGTGATGAGTTGCTCCATGGAGTTAAAAGAGTGGTGTGTGCTGAGCTGTGGTCAGGATGAGGGATTTGCCCTTATGAAGGATCTGATGCCTTCACACAAAACCACCTCTGCTTCCCGGAGGAGAGAAGGAGGAGCCCCTCACTGAGCTTCTTTTCCTCTTATCTAGCAGGGTACAGGGGGATGGGGCAGCAGGACTGGGCCTTCACTCTGCCAACACACGGGGTTTCCTCCCTAACATTCCCTCAAGGAAGAGGGTAGGAGTCATGAAAATCCCTCCTTCCACACTAACCTCCAGGACCTATCACAGTCCAAATCTTCTTTGACTATCCTAGACTCTCTGACTCTTCTAGAATCTCCTAGAATGACCCCTCTCTCCTTTCCATAAGGATCATTTGAATTTTACTCCTTGATCTCCCTTTTATTTTAGCAGTGCCAAAATGATCATTTCAACATCACTGATCATTCACTCCCCAAGTAAAACCCCCAGTGACAAGTACCACTCTGGTCCAGGATTTAGACTTGGAGCAAAGATCCATCACAAACTACTTCTGAAAACAGCTTAAAAAAAAAAAAAAAAAAAAAAAAAAAAAAGCTCTATTGTGCGGTCATAATCTTAGGCTTCAGGTTAATAAATACTCTTAGGTCTTGGAAGTGATTTGGGAAAAGACACTTGCTGAGGCCCCTGACCCGTACACTCACCCGGTAGCCCTGGTACACATCTTCCACGAGTGCTACAGCATGCCCAGCGTGCTGCGTCGCCCTCTCACAGCGCCAGCAGATGATCTGGCCCTCATCCTCACAAAAGAGCTGCAGCTGTTCTCCATGTTGCTCACACAACATCTCACCATCCATCTCCTTGATGACTTCAATGAGGTTTGCCAGATCCCTGTTGGGCCGGACATCCGTGTCAAAAAACTGGACACCACAGAGAGGACAGGGGAATTGTTGCCGCAGTTTTGTTTGGCTTTTCCTGACGTAGTAGCCCCATAGGCAGGAATAGCAGTAGCTGTGGCCGCAGCTGATGCTCATTGGCTGAGTCATCAGGTTCAGGCAGATGGAGCAGGTAGCTATCTCCTTCATCTTCCTGGTGATCGTGGCTAAAGCCATGGCTTTTCTTGAGAAGCTCCAATATTAAATCTAGAGGTAGAAAGAAAGCCAGGATTTTCCACAGTAATGGAAATATATTCCACCTGGACCTTTGTCCAATGAGCTGGCAGCTACTGGCCTCCACAGATCTTGTAGTCTTCTCTCGAGAAAGAAGAAAGAGATTGGAATTTAGAAGATGTATAAACATGTAGCTGTGTTGTCTACTATAACAGCCACTATCATGTGTGGCTATTTAAATGTAAGTGAATGAAAATTCAGTTAATATTTAAAACCCAGTTTCTCAGTCTTGTTAGCCACACTTCAACTGCCTAAGAGCTGCCTGTGGCTGGTGGCTACCTGCTAGCCCAGCCACGGAATACCCCACCAACCAAGAAACTTCTCTTGGGCCAAGGGCTAAGAGGGATGGAGAAGCAAGGCAGGCTTCTTCACAGAAGATGCAACAACTGGAACTTCCTGAGGGGGTGGGAAATGCTTTCCATTTTAATGAACACCAAGAATAAGTAGCTCCAAAATCATCTCTCTGTAACTAGAAGCAACACTTATGTCATTGGGTGATCTGGGAGGATCCCACCAAGAAAATAAAAGCTGAGACCACCTTGATCCCGATCCCCACCCCACAAAGATTATATGACACCAGATGGATATGCCTCAGCAGAGACCCCACTGGGGCTGACAAGCAACCAGGACCGCCATCAGAACTGGTGTGTGTGTGTGTGTGTTTTACTGGGGATGGAACCCAGGGGCCTTCTACCTCCAGGCTACATCCCCAGACCTATTTTATTTTATTTTTTTATTTGGAAACAAGTTCTCACTAAGTTGCTGAGGTTATCCTCGAACCTGCAATCCTCCTGTTTCAGCCTCTCAAGTACTATGATTACAAGCATGCGCCATCACACCCAGATTAGAACTGGTATATTCTTTCTGTGCCCTCTCTCCCCAACCCAGGGAAAGAGAATTGGAAAGAGGACCAGGGAGGGGGAGGTTTGGTCCTGGGGCCTGGTGGTTCCAGGAAGCAGAGCTCTTGGAGAAAAGAGAGAGTTTTCTGTCTCTTCTCCAGGACAGTACCTCTCTCCCAGGAACAGCTTAGGTAACTGGAACTCAGGAGGAACTCAAGTGACTGGAACTGGGAGTTGGCAGGAGGACAGGATGTTGGGAAGGTGGGAAGGAGATAGAAGGTCAGGTGGGATCTGGGTTGCTGGACCCCTGGACCTTTGTGCCTACCACTGAGGGCCTGAAAGTCAGAGGGAGTGAACATGGACGGGTGACTGGAGACAAGGCCTGTTCCCTTACTTCCAGGGATCGCTACTTCTGAGAACCTCGCCGGGGAGTGTCCCTGGAAAAGGGTGGAATGGGATCTTTGGAGGGTGACTTCTCCTTTGCAATGGCTGTGCCTAGAGTTAAAAACACGAATTCGGCTAAAGTTCCCAGATATACTGTTTCCAGATGTGTTGTTTTCCTCTCCTTAACCAGGTCAGTTTCTTGGAGTCAAACAGGATTTCTTCTAGACACCTCTTTGGCAGATCATTTCCCCCTAGGGATACACTGGGCCCCTGGGGAGAAGGGATTCCCTCCTTCTAAGGTCCCAGGGTGCCTGTCCTGGGCCCCACCCTTTTATATTCTGGACCTACTGAGATTTGGTGTGAAGCCTGGTGAAAGCAAAAAACCCAAACAAAGCAAAACAAAGGGTGAAGGCTATAAAGCAAAACTCCAGAGCATTTCCGGAGTTAGGGTAGGGCTCTACGGTCTGAAAATATGCTCTAGCCACCCCAGTCTCTCCCACTCCCTTAAACCCCCAGCCCCACCCCAGTCTCTCCCACTCCCTTAAACCCCCAGCCCACCACCCGTTCCAGGGGACGCAAGCCCCACCTCTCACAAACAGCCGGGAATTCGCTGCAAGTCCGCTCCGAGGCCACTTCCTGGAACCTAAGGGAGTTAATTAGTTCAGATCCAGTAAATTCGGAAGTGAAACTAGGGTGGAAGGCGGGGCTCTAGGACCTGTGGCCAATGAATTTGCTGTATCTTTTGCACTGGGCTGTTCCTGGAAGGGAGAGGAAAACAGGAAAAAGGGCCTTCATTTACAGCAGTAAACAGAAGGGTCAAATTAATAACCCTGTTGACCCCTGCACAGAATATCTAGAAGGAGGAAGCCTACAGAGGGCAGCCCACAAACTCTAAAGTTATTTTGTTTTGTTTTGCAAAACTGGGGATTGAGCCTGTGGCCTTCTACCTCCGAGCTACACCTCCAGACCTATTTTTTTTTTGGAGGGGGTGAGGGGGTATTGGGGATGGAACCCAGAGGCATTCTACCTCCAAGCTACACCCCCAGTTCTATTTTTTTATTCCTTATTTTGAAACAGAGTCTCACTAAGTTGCGGAGGGCCTCGCTAAATAGCTGAGGCTGGCCGCGAACCCCGATCCTCCGGCCTCAACCTCCCAAGTACTGGGATTACAAGCGTGCGCCACCACGCCAGGCTTCCCAGCCCTATTTTTTATTCTTTATTTTGAAATAGGGCCTCACTAAGTAGCTAAGGCTGGCCATGAACCTGCAATCCTGCTGTCTCAGCTGCCCAAGTACTGGGATTACAAGCATAAGCCACCACACCCGCTGTAAACTCTAAAATTTTAAATAATTTTTATTGGTGCATTGTAATTGTATATGATATATCTCTAGTGATACATTCATATACACACATAACATTATTTGGTCTGTTTCCTTCCCTAGTACCTATCCTCTCCCTCCCCTCCTCCCTTCCCCATCCCTTCCAAGACTCCACAGGTTTCCTAATTTACACAGGATCCCTTTTGTAGCCTATTTTCTTTCTAGCTTCTACATATGAGAGAAAAACTTTCAAGCCTTGACTTTCTGAGACTGGCTGATCTCATTTAGCATATTCTCTAGTTCCATCCATTTTCCTGCAAATGACATCATTTTGTTCTTTATACCTGAGTAGAACTCGATTATGTATATATACACACATTTCCTTTATCTATTCATCTGTTGAAAGACACTTAGGCTGGTTCTGTAACTTAGCTATTGTGAAGTGTGCTACTATAAACACGGGTATGCATGCATCAATATAGTATGCCGACTTTAATTCTTTCAGAAAGATACCAAGGAGTGGTATGACTGGGTCATATGGTGGTTCTGTTCCTAGTCTTTTGAGCTCACAGATAATGATGTGAAATTCTCTGTTTGCTGCCAACCCTCTTGGGAGTCCATGAGCCTTCCTGACTGGTGTTATTTTTTGCTATCTCCACATCACTTGCTGTTTTATAACTGCCCTGATGCGAGTGTTATAAAAAGTCTGGTCGCCTCAGTGGGGCTCATTGGCGTCACAGAATTCTCCCAAGCCAGCCCCCCATTCCTCCTTTTCCTGTGGCCTTGTCTCCTTTCCCTCCTCTGCCCCTCTGCAGGACTCAAATGCTTTCAATAGCCAGAGTCAGCTGCCCAGGATTGGAGTCAGCCACTGACAGCTCAGCAGTGAGCCATCCTCACTTTCATGGTGCATTCTAGGAATCTTTGCTTTTATGTGGAGTATTTACACCACTAACATTTAACATCAGCATTCGTTTTTCTTCCCATAGTACACTGGCTATCATATCTCATTCGATATTGAACATAAACTGTGATAATTGGCATCCTTGTTTCCTTCCTTCCCTGAAGAGCAAGAGCAGGGCTGGAAAAAGCTTTCACTGATTTACTAAACTGTTTCTTGTTATATCCCTTTCTTCTGTACTTAAAAATAGCTTTATACTTTGCATGTATTATTAGGAGACTGTATTTTTTTAGGAGACTGTAGTTTTTAGGTGTCCTAGAAAATATCATAACTATATCTCTCAATTTTGTTTTCACCCTTCTTTCACATTTTATATAACCTACATGAGAGGCATGTTAATGAAAGTACGTTTTACATGGCTTAATGTCATTTCTATTTGCTATCATGTTTACCAGTAGATGGCGCTCTGGTATTTTTGTGATTTTGTTCATCCTTCTTTGCTTTTAAGAACACTACCATTTTTTTAGCTTTCACTACTTCTTTGACCAATATGAAATAAACATAAATTTAATCTGGTTCTTATTAATTATTTTAAATGATTCAAGATAATATACGATAATTTTATCCAGTCATTTTAAAATTTGTTAACACAATAAGCATTTATTGAACAGTTTCCTTGTGACAAACGGTAGGCTGGACTTTAGGAAATATGAGCTAAGAAAAAAAATTTTTTTTTTCTATAGAAGTTCTCAGAAATCTAAGACATGTTTAAAACAAAGCAAAACACTGTGAATGCCATAACGAAATAAGAAAAAGTGCCAAGGCTCAGAAAAGACCAACAGCAAGCCACTCCCCCGGACTCTGGATGCTTCTACAGAGGAGATAACCACTGAGCCACACACATTCTGAAGAAGCAAAAGTTCACCAGGAAAAGAAGGGGGTCCAGGGATTCCAGAAAGATTGTATGCTAAAAGATCAAGGGGGATAAAAGATAGCTGTCTGGGCATGGTGTTGCCCACCTGCACTCTCAGTACTTGGGAAGATCACAGGTTCACCACCAGCCTCACAAACTTAGCAAGGACCTCCACAACTTAGTGAGACACTGTTTCAAAATAAGAAATAAAATAGGGCTGGGGGTGTAGCTCAGAGGTACAGTGCCTCTGGGTTCAATCCCCAGTACCATAAAAAACAAACAAACAAAAAAAGATACTCAGTGTTATGTAACTCTGGCAACATTCCAGGATCTTGAGCATGGAGGGCATGGGCTGCTGGAACAGGGTTGGTTTCAATAAACTTGGGAAAAAGCAGAAGGGAGCAGCACCCGGCAGATCTCTCCTTCCTCCCCTTTCATCACACATTAGCTTTACAGAGGAATTGTGCTGATAGGGAAAACTCAAAACTGCCATTGAGCCAGATTGCTGAAAGAGGGTGGAGAGTGAGTTTGTCTGGCTTGCCATTCTAAGTTAGGCTCTTCAAGAGAGCACTCCTCACCAAGTTCCCTTTCCTTGAAGGATTCAGACAGCCCAAGGCCATCTCCAGAAGGCCCTTCCCTGCAGGCTGAATGCGACTCCACTTAGAGATGGCCTAAAATCAGAGCCAAACTCAATTTCAGACCTACCTCAGGCCAGTTCCCTTCCTCTAAGTTCACCACCCTCATCCTCCTTAGAATCTTCTGGATAAAAATGCTGACCCTAGAGTGTGTCCACTGTCAATCTCCTACGGGAACCTTAGCAGTTGTAAGCCACATTTTGAAAATATTGGGCTTGAGATCCTGAAAAATATCTTGTATCTTATTAACATTAATATTTGGTACAGGAGAGCAAATTAAGTGAATTTTTGAAATTTTTACACTGGAATAGGCTCAGGTAGCAATAAGTTCAAATTTATTACCTTGAGTTGAAGGCTTGAAAGGTGTGTGAGCTAAACAGAATGTGGGCTAAGGTTTCAGTTAAGAATTCAGACACCTGCAGGTGCCAAACTTCAGGGGCAGGTGCGTGTCCTGAGTCCCAAACCATAAATCATATACAGAATTTTAGTAGAAAAACTGGTGTTACAGAGATTTGAGATGATCATGGGTGAAAGTCTTCTAAGAGGAATATCTGGCTTCACTCTGGAGGGAATCGATTTGGTACTCCAGCAACCCAGGACTGATGAGGATTTAGGATGTTGCATACATTAGAAAAATAACAAGAGGCAAACTAGAGATTAGAATCACTTGAAGGACAAGCATATGGCCCTCGTTAGGAAGCTGTTTGTTATAAATGTGAAGTAATGACCCTGCTGGATGGCAGTCTGCTAGCAAGTGTTAAAACTGAGCCAGTTATTCTACTTCCAGGATATAGCTTAAGAAAATCATTCCAGTGTACAAAAAAAAAAAAAGTGCTTCACAATCTCATAATAGTATGCTATCTTAGTATATATTTATCATAGAAAAGCACTGGTAACAAACTGCACGTACAGAAATAATGACTGTTTAAAAATGATAATTCAGCTGTATAATATATGAGAACACTATTAAAAAGAAGACACTCATATATCCACATACATAGATCTAATATTATATAAAGATCTCAACAAAATATTAAATGAATAATAGGTCATAAAACTACATGGAGTCAAGTGTGGTGGTACACGCTTGTAATCTCAGTACTTGGGAGGCTGACAGAAAGATCACAGATTCGAGGACAACCCCAGCATGTAGTGAGACTCTCAACAACCTAGTGAGGCCCTGTTTCAAAATAAAAATAAAAAATAGGACTGGGGGTATAGCTCAGAGGTAGAATGCCCCTGGGTTCAATCCCCAGTACCACACATACATACAAAAAAATACCAACTACATGGATACTCTTATCCAATCTTTCCTTTAAAAAGTGAATGTCTAGCCAGGCATGGTGGCTCACACTTGTAATTCCAGTATTTGGGAGTCTGAGATAGGAGGATTGAAGGTTGAAAGCCAGCCTGGGCAACTTGGAGAGGCTCTCAGCAACTTAGGGAAGCCCAGTTTCCAAATTAGAAATAAAATCGAGCTTGGAGTATAGCTTGGAGGTACAATGCCTCTGGGTTCAATCCCCAGTACCAAAGGGAAAAAAAAAAAAGTGAATGGCTTATGAATATGTTTATCTCTCTATGCATGTATGCACCAGAACAAAACAGAAATGATAAGCACTAATCTATATTGTATATAAGCATGGATTTCGTTTTAATCTGTTTGGGATCTTCTGATTTTCTTGACTCTGTACATTTATTTCTTCAAGTGTATTTGCTTTTATGTTCTTTAATAAAATTTTATTGTTTTTCTCCTTTGAGTCATACTTTTCTTGCTCAAATAATTCCTTAAAATGTTACAGTTTTTGTTGTCATGGAACATTAAAATTCTTTTTTCTATTTTTATTCTGGATAAGTTATTTCTACTATTGGGAGAAAGCAATTGATTTTTAGAAAGTATTATTTCTAGTCACTGAATAAATTCCCTTTATGCCTTTGTACTTTAATCTCCAGTTGTGTTAAACAACTCTAATTCCCCACACCAAGCCTAGATGGCTTTGCTCTTTCTGGAAAGTCCTTGCCCTACATTATTGATTCATTCATACCACCCATGAAGATTGCCCATGTTCCACCTCCCCCAAGATCCCTCCTGCCTCCCATTCCCCTTTTGGCAAGGGTCTTTGTTTTCTTTTCTTGGCATCTGGTCCAAGCTCACATCACTCCTGTTTTTCCCTTTATCCCAGTCTCTGGTTTCCATTGACAGTCTCGTTCTGTGGACTTTGAACTCTATTGTAGCGTGGCCAGGTATTAAACAAACTGATGTTCTCAGAAGCCAGTGCCATGTCTGGAACATAGCAAATTCTAAAAAAAAAAAAAAAAAAGTGTGAGATTGAACTACTCTGTGCTCTGGTTGGAATAGTTGATAATGTCATGTCAGAGAGACCTTAAAAAGGCTCTCTGAACTTTTTGCTCTATTGCTTTTGATATTTGTAATGTTGCAGGTGTGACATAAGTGTTTTAAATGCATAGCTCACTGAGTTGCTTTATCCCCACTTTATTCTGTGAAAATCATGATGGGTGGTGAGGGGTTTGGACCAGCTTTGGAAAGCTTTAAGATGTGTGTGTGTGTGTGTGTGTGTGTGTGTGTGTGTGTGTGTGTTAGTTACTAGGAATTGAGCCCTGAGGCATTCTACCTCTGAGCTATACCCCCAGCCCTATTTTATTTCTATCTTGAAACAGGGTCCCACTAGGTTGATGAGTCTCACTATTTGCTGAGACTATCCTTGAACCTGCGATCCTCCTGTCTCAGCCTCCCAAAAACTAGGATTGCAGGCCTGTGCCACCATGCCCAGCTTCAGCCTTGATTCTTGATGGCAAGTGTAACCCAAGGATTCATTCAGTCAGTCATGTACTGTTTAATGAACACATACTATCTTAGCCTGTTGGGGCTGCTGTAAGAAACTACCATAAACTGAGTGGCTTAAAAAACAACAGAAGTCTACCCTCAATGAGGTGCCTGCAGATTCAGTGTCCCTTGAGGCCTGTTTCCTGGTTCACACTTTGGTGTCTTTTCAGTGGCAGAAGAGTTGAATTAGTTCCCCTGGGATTCTTTTCTAAGGACATTAACCTGTTCGTGAGCATTCCACCCTGGTGACCTGATCACCTCCCAGAGGTCCCACCTCCTAACACCATCACCTCCAGGGTTAGAATCTCAACTTTGTGGGAGGGACACAAACAGACAATAGCAGATACTATGGGCCAGGTCCTGTGCCAAAAACTATAGATAGTAATTCTCAAAATACACATGATCCCCTCAGAGGGCTTGCAAAACTCAACGATGGGATGACACTATCTAAACAAATATGCAGCTAACGGAATGAGTTCTGAATCCTCTTGCGGCATTGGACATTTCTGACCACTTTTTGCGGGATAAGCTAAATAATGCCCCAAAGATGTCCATGTCCTAGTCCCTAGAACCTGTCAGTGTGTCACCTTACATGATGGTGTGATTATTTATGAATTTTGAGATGGGGAGATTTCTTTGGATTTTGAAGGTGGCCCCTCCTTATAAAGGGGAGGCAGAAGAGTCAGAGTTAGAAAGAAAGATTTGAAGATGTCTTGCTGCTGGCTTCAGAGATGGAGGAAGGGGCCAAGAGGCAAGAGATGCCAGTGGCTGCAACACTGGAAAAGAGAAAGAGGCAGATTTTCCCTTAGAGCCTCTGGAGGGAGCACAGCTTTGCCAACACCTGAGCTTTGGCTCAGTAAAACCAATTTTGGACTTCTGACTTTAGAACTGTAAGAATAAGTACGTGTTGCTTTAAGCCACCTAGTTGGTAGCAATTTATTACAGTAGCAATAGAAAATGAATACAGGACTGACTAGTATTGACCAGAAGGCTCTTTTGGAGAGTATGACAAATTTCAACTAGGGAAGTTTGAAGCTGATAAATTCAGGAGGGCAGGTCCCCACCTCATTTTATAAGGATCAGGAGTCAAAGTAGACAGATTCAGGAAAAACCACAGCCCCACACTTAATAATCACAAATAAGACAAATCTAAGCATCAGGAGTCAAGCAGAAATCATATTAGGAAGGACACAGATAGGCAGGATGGGCCAGCAGAGGATAGCTTCTTGGGAAGTTATCAGAGTAACCACAGTCCATGTCTATTAGGCCACAGGCACCCAGAGCTTAAGGAAAATCTAGCTGACTTAACCACACTCCGTAATAGGAACATCTCACTTATTGAGGATCTTTTTTTAACCAGTTAGTAAATATATTTCATTTTATTTGTTCAACAAACCCATGAACTGAGCATTTTAATCCTCGATGCAGAAACCAGTTGGAGAAGGTGGAATGACTTGTCTAAAGCCTCATAAAACACTAGGGAGCCAGGCATGGTGGCGCACACTTGTAATCCCAGCATTCGGGAGGCTGAGACCGGATGATCCGGGTTCGAGGCCAGCCTCAGCTACCTATGAGGCACTCCACGACTTAATGAGACCCTGTTTCAAAATAAAGAATAAAAAATAGGGCTGGGGGTATAGCTCTGAGGTAGAATGCCCCTGGGTTCAATCCCCAGTCCGCCAAAAAAAAAAAAAAAAAAAAAAAAAAAAAAAAAAAAAACACTAGGGAGTACAGATGGGGCCAACCTCATCTCCCTGGCCTCAGAAACCTCACTCTTCCTCTCCACGCCATCTTCCTTTCAGGGACAAGCTTGTTGACTGAGTGGTTGTATGCTCACTTCAAAGCGGAAAAACACAGGGACATCTTTTGAGATGCACTATCAGTGACAGCCTAAAAATGAGGTTAAAAATTAAACGGCAAAGCTAGATCCAGCCTCCCTGTTCTGAGATCCTAGGGTCAGACCTGGTGCTGTCTGCCACGTGGCTCATCATTTAACCCCAGGAACCCCCACAGAAGCATTTGAAAGCGAAGAAGGGATGGAAACTACCTCTTTTTTCAAGTTAGCCTTATAGTCCTGGGCTTAAAATACTGGTTTAATGGTGAAGGTAAGTGTTTTTCTTTTTTTTGGGTTGAATGCTACTTACTAATCTGTCTGAGATCTATTAGAGGGAGGAAATGGTTTTAAGGGAACTCAGACAAAAAAACATTGCTGCAAACCGGGAGTGAAGGTGCAAGCTTGTAATCCTAGTACTTGGGAGGCTGAGACAGAAGGATCCCAGATCCTCAGCTACTTAGTGAGGCCCTCTGCAATTAGTGAGACTCTGTTTCAAAATAAAGAATGAAAAATAGGGCTGGGGTTGTAGCTCAGAGGTAGAATGTCCCTGAGTTCAATTCCCAGAACCGAAAACAAAACACACACACACACACACACACACACACACACACACACACACACACACAACATTGCTGCAGCCTAAGGATGTCCATTTGAGGATGATGTCTGATTCCAAAATGAGGAAGAGACTTTGCAACAGAGGTTACTGATTTAATCAAGACCCTAGAGCAAGGCTTCAGAGACCGCAGGTGCTGATGGTCAAAGTGAACCCCAGTGCTTCCCCGAGGATTCCGTGAGCACTAGCTGAACACACTGATGAGCTGGACCGGCTTTGGCTGTGGAGTGAAATAGTGGGTCAAATTTGGGCTTGGACCTGGACTCATGAGTCTTTTCCAATTTCTACATGTATCTGAAATTGCCTCTCAAGAGAAGGAGAATATGAACAGAGTTTGTGGACAGAAGACAAGGACACCTGTATGCTCCTCTCTTGGTTTGTTGCCCTCCTTCTAAAGCTGAGAAAAGGTGCCCAGAGAGACCATGGTAGCACCTGTTAGTAATATGACAGGAAGCCAGAGGGGGAGGTTCCTGATAGTGCCATCTTTCCACCTACCCAGAGAAAATCCCAAGCCAAAGCACATCTCCTACAGGAGGAAAGGTGCAGGCATGGCTGCGTGCCTCCTGACAGGCCGCCCCTGCAGACAGGACCACATCAGCTTAGAGTGGGCAGAGCCTGGCCTTCTAGGATGGCCCTCCACTTGTGCTTGGGACACTTTGCTTTGTGGTGATTAAATTCATGAATGAATTGGCAGTGTGACATCATGATATGCTGGAATATCCTACTTGATTTCAGAACTGCTGGTCCCTCCACAAAGTGATGAGAGGATACTCGGTTTTGCTAACACGGGGGTGGAAGGGTTGAATTTGCCTGTGTTCTCTAACATTAATGGAAGATAGACCCCCCTCCTCACACCCTGTGGATTTCAGGCCAGAAAAACCCACTTTTAAAAGAGAAAATGGAAAGCCAAGCCGGGCGTGGTGGCGCACGCTGGTAATCCCAGTACTTGGGAAGCTGAGATGGGAGGATCTGGGTTTGAGGCCAGCCTCAACTATGTAGTGAGGCCCTCTGCAACTTAGTGAGACCCCGTTTCAAAATAAAGAATAAAAAATAGGACTAGGAATGTAGCTTGGAGGTAGAATGCCCCTGGGTTCAATCCCCAATACCGCAAAAAAAAGGAAAGCCAATTTAGCAACCAGTCAAAAGCATTCTTATAAAAATATTTTTTATTTGCTGTAAGCCTGTACTTATTCATGAATCTGAGAGGGCCCTGTTGCTGATATTGTTGCTGTTTGTTATTACTGCTCTTATTAACATCAACATTTTAGTGTGTAATAGTTTGCAGTGTACAAGGCATGCCTCATAACATAGTTTATACTCAAGACAGTTCTGTGAACTATCAATATCCCAATTTTTTCCCATGAAACCAAGTTTTTAGAGCTTATGAAACTTGCTCTGGTTTACATAAATTGGCAATGGCAATGCAGAATTCAGCCTCTGGTACCCTCTGAACTGCAGGGTCATGCTTTTTGAACTACATGTAACATTGATTAAACTAGGCTAACAAAGTTGATGCAATATAGGCTGGATGTCAGGGGAAATCTAAAAGTAGTGGAAAGATCATTATAACAAAGTAATGAGTTTGAGACTAAGAAGAGGAAAAAATATTCTTCAGTTTATGTATAAGCTGTAATGTCTACATTATCAATTCAATCTCAAATACGACCTATTCTGTGTCACAGCATTATTTTTAAATATAAAATTGTTCTTTAACTTAGTTTCATTTGAATTTTTCTATTGGTACTTACAACTTTGACACTATTCATTATTTTTTGAGAAGTGTCACTCCTGAATGGGAAGGTCCTTGACAAAATGACATGTTCTCAATCGTTTACAATTAGACTAAGAATTAATTGACTACCTTTAAGGGCATATCTGTCAACCAGTGTTCAGACCCCATAATTTCATATACTCCTGTGATTATTTTTAAAAAATGGTTTTCATTACAATGTCATAGAAAGATTCCAGTTTAGAATTGAATTGGGATGTTAGCCTGATTTCTGTATTTGTCCATACAAAGGAAACAAACAAACAAAAAAAGCCAGAAAGCTATTAAGCAAAATTTTAAATTTCTATTTAAAACCATAAAAGCTGTGTAGGACTTTTCCACTCTTCCCATTACATAGCAACAGAGAATTGGAAGGAAAATTAAACTAGTAAGTTTATGATACAATTCCACAAACAGGAAAGTTGGGGGGGGGGTTGTTTAATATTCAAAGCTCAACCTAAAGTATTTCTTATCAAATTTCCTTCTGGAATAAATGATTAAAACTTGATTTAGAACTTATCAATTCCCATTTCGAATGCCTCAAAACAAAGCTACCCTATTGTGTTATAAGTTTATGCTTAAAATAGTAAGATGAGGCAACGACTGTGAACAGGTAGAAAAAACAGCATTTGAGCCATTAGGAGACCTCTTATCATCTCTAGGAATTGTGTGGCTGGGGCAACTTTTCAAACTTTCTGCACACCAGTTTTCTCATCAATAAAATGAAAGTTTGGGGCAGAGGATCTGAGTCTCTTTCAGCACCAGAGCTCAGTGTTTATAGGATTCACTCAAGGGGTGGCTGGGAAGGCTTTGCAAGGAGTACAGGTGCTGGGAGCTGCCTGTGAAGTTAAAAAGTTGCTTCTGCCAGGCCATGAGATCATACTTAACAAGAGAAACGAAAGAGAAAATGGCCCAGACTCCAGGTCTGGACGCAAAGTCTTCAACTTGGGACCATAAAGAGTGCAAAGCCTTGAATTATGAAATACAAATATGAAGCTGGTGTTTTTAAAGTAATGGTAGATTCAGTTTAAGAAAGATGCAAAATTGACAATATTTTGACAATATTTCCGAGTGGGAAGCAGTGCTCTGAACGACTGATCTGAATGACTGATCTGCTCCACGTGCTAGCTAGTCTTTCAAGCCAGGGCAGCTCTGGCCTCTGTCCTGCTGCCGACTGGCTCTTTCTATGATTGAGCCACCATTTGGGTCCACTGTAACCAAATAGGAAAATTTCAAAACTTGGACGGCTGGCAGTGGGGGCCGGGGAGGAGCGCATCTCTCTCAAAATTCTAGAGAACTTTGGCAAGTAGAAAGCTTACCCTGACCATGCCGATGAGCCCCAATTGTTTTTTAAATATACTTAGCGTCTTCTGAGTATTAAGTGAAAAGCTACTAGGTATTTTTAAAAGTGGTAACTATGGAAAATCATAAACAATAAAGTGGCCATTTTGTTCTGTAACTCTGAAATAACCACTGTTGGACTTGTGTGAACCTGTTTCTCTACATATGGATGTGCATGTCCTACTTTGTACTGCAGAGTACAAGTATTTCCCTAATGTTATTTCAGCATCTTTTAAAGCATTATTGTAACAGAGTTGAGCATAACAACCTATCAAAATTGACTTGCCAAACCCTTATCGTTAGATTAATTTGTCTTCAATATTCTGCTGCCATAACTAATACTGCAAAGGATTTTTTTGGAAAAAATTCCTCACCAGTATCTTTCCTCATGATCTTCCACCCTAAGGTCAGAGATTGTGAACATCTTTAAGGATATGGCTAAGTCTTCAACTTGGGACCATGAAGAGTGCAAAGCCTTGAATTATGAAATACAAATATGAAGCTGGTGTTTTTAAAGTAATGGTAGATTCAGTTTAAGAAAGATGCAAAATTGACAATATTTTGAGGATGGGGATCTTTCCTAAAGGAAGCAAATGTGTGTATCCCCAAAGAGAGTTTGTTATACAAATATCAAATTAAGCATGTCCATATTTAGGGTCATGAGTTTTCTTTGCCTGTCAGAATAACTGGATTTATTCATAATTGTAATAGAAAGCCCCTATTTGGCATAGTTTTACAGGTGATTGAAGACTTTGTCAGCCCAGTCAAGTGTCCAACCTATATGTAGCAAACAACATTTAAACCTTTAAATGTAATACATATGAGTCTTATGCAATGTCATTCTTCAAGTGCAAAGAAGATATTAGAGCAAACTGTTCTGGCTGTCCAGAGTGGACAGAAACATGGTTTGAATAAAAGAAGACTACTCCAGAAGCTTCCTCCTCAGCTTTTCACCTTAACTGAACTGCCCTGATTCGTGGACTGCTATAAGACTTAATACTTAGTACTTCTGCATGGTGTCTGTGGTTTGATAACTCATTTGCAATTTTCTCCTTCAATGCTTCCAGCACCCCTCAGTGAGAGCCTTATCAATAGTGAACCGATGAGGAAATGGATGCCTAGAGGATTTAAATGACTAGTGCTAAGGACTCTAAGGACTTACACCCAGATTTCCTCATAAAAAATCAAGTCCTCTGAAAGCAAACAGGAGTATACTAAAAAACGGGAATAACAGGGCTATGTTAAGAACAAAACTTTTCCTGATGCTGAGAGGAGGCAGCAGTCATAGGAGGCAATTATTTATGTGTCATATTTTGGGTCATGCTCCCCCACAGATAAAAGTCGGCTTTGGCAAAAGAGATTCAGAGAAGAGGAAACCCCACCGCAAAGTGTGGTGCCACTTCCTGGAGAAGCTAAATGGACAAGAAGCCCACCCCCAGGAAAGGTAAGCCTCTGTGTTTGTTCACAGGCCATGTGGTGGAAACGCTGAGCTTACCTCCGGCACCCTCACTGCCCTGTTCTCCTTCCTCCTTCCTCCATCACCCGCCCAGTACAGGCTCACCCATCACCCAGTGCAGGCTCTCCCAGCACAACCTTAGGCCCAGGTCCAGCCCCTGATCTCATTACTCACTGCTTTTTCCTTAAGGAGCCTCACAGATTTATCTATCAGAAATTACGCCAAGTGATGGTTAAATCTTGGGATCTAAGGAATGGAATGAGACTTGAAAGTTATTTTTTAAGCACATTCTCAATATATGTATGACTCCCTGCTAAAATATCTTTGCCCAAAACCTGTCAGTTTCCCCTGATCTTGGAAACCTACAGTAATATGGAGCTAATTCATTTTGCAGGAAACCAATTCTACCCTCGAGTTTACAAAGTCATGAAAAATCTTTTCTTCTCTTATTTTTTATCTGTTTCTTCACAGATTCTCTCTTTGTTTCCCTCTGGTTCCTCAAAAAATTGAATCCACCATTCATGTGAGAACCCTCCAAATACTGGCCCATTGTTCCACTTTATAAGAAATTTACATATATACATATTTATATATGTTGCTCTTACAATATATTGAACAGTCCTCTAACATCATTTTACCATCAGACTTGGTAAAGATGGTTCTATGTATTCATTTTTTTTTAAAGGAGAACATAGTCATTTTAGCACAAAGTAATAGCCCACAAAGTAGGGGTAGAAGGGTTGACCATTGAATTGGTTTTATTACTAGTTATTTTACTCATTTGTCCTTGTGACGATAGTGATGACTTCAAAGATGCAAAGTGAATGAATGAATGAATGAATGAATGAATGAATGAATGAATGATTAGTTTAATGCATAGTTACATCATTTCTCAAGTGGTTGTTTTTTGCTTTGTTTTGTTTGCAGAATAATCATAACTGTATATATTTTAATTGCATCGGTACATTGACCATGTCAGTGTCTATATCACTGGCCCAATAGTATTTTCTGCCTACAGGGAACCTGATAAAGATCTCCTGATTTTCCTCTGGGACTCAGTGATATGGATTTTCCCACCAGTAGTAGAGGTAGCACAGATAACCGATCATTGATGTCATTGCAATTATTATTGTTTTAAAATAAATGAATAAAAATACAAAAAAATGTAGAACATACATGCCTACTGGTACACAGGAAAAATATGAAGAGTTAGTGGAGTTCATGGAAGTATTCACTGAAAATACTGTCTCCCAGGGCTGAGGACATAGCTCAGTTGTAGAGTGCTTGCCTAGCATGTACAAGGCCCTGGCTTCCATCCCCAGCACTGCATAATAATAATATTAAGAACAAAATCATGTTCCATCCATGCAGGGAAATGGATGGAACTGGAAAATATTATGTTAAGTGAAATTAGTCAGTCACAAAAAGCAAAAAATCGTATGTTCTCCCTAGTATGTGGAAGCTAGGGAGAAAATGGGGCATAAGAGGGACTCCAGATGAAGAAGGAGAAATCTTAGGTGAGCAAAGAATTTGACTTAACGGAAGGTTATGGGGGGAGGAGGAGGGACACCCTAATGGACATAATGTACTTTCACAAACATATCAAAGTCAACTACTAAACTGAACTTGAGAAGGAGGGAGGGCAAGGGGATGGGGTGGGAATTGGGGAAGGGTTAAATGAGAAAATGTGTGCATGTATGCCTTTACCAGCTTGTACCTAAAAAAGATGTATGATTACAATGCACCAATTAAAAAAAGAAATAATAATAATACTAATAACAAGGTACTGTCTCTCAGATATTCAAAAGAGAATCTTTGAATGTGCAACTAGTTTAACTCAAAGACAGCTCTGTATGCATAAATTCTGAAGTTTTATGACAATAAACACATGACAAGACAACCATCAAGTTGCAGCCCAGGGAGTTGCAAAGCATCAATATTTTGAATTTAGATTTGTCCTGTATTTATCATCTGCTTCCCACACCTCTGAAAGGCCATATTTGATGTATTTAATTATTTATAAGATCCCATGTTCATTGTTTTGTAGCCAATCAAAGAATATGACAAAGGAAGACTGTAGAAATTGTTACTTTGGTGTCAGCAGGATTGCATGACATCAGTTTAAGTTCTTGCAGACTTATCTGTGGGAGAAATGGGAAGAAGGGAGACTTGGTCAGGATGCCCATGTGTACTTCTGCACTGTCTAGGTCCAGATTTCTGTTCACTACGCTATGGCCTGGCACTCATCATGCACTTCTCAAACTTCACCATGATAACCCAGCGTGTGAGCCTGAGCATCGCAATTATTGCCATGGTGAACAGCACCCAGCAGCCTTGTTTGTCCAATGCCTCCATCCATGGGCCTCTGTCAGATACCCTTGGGAACCCAAGCAGAGCCACCAAAGAACTTAATATGAGGGTAAGTATGATTAAGAACAAGGTTTTTTGTTGATAGGGGAAAAAAACCCAACTTCAAAGGAAGACCAGGATCTTGATTCTACAGAGAGTGTAGAAGGATAAATTTTCAATGACAAAATAAAAAGGAATGAAATTAATTTATTGAGACATTGATTGCCCCTGTGATAACAATAATCTTCTTTTGAGATTATTTTTATTATAAGGTGGAGGAACTGTGGTTAAAAAAAAATAGACTATTGTTGTCTCAGTAAAAAACTTACTGTCTAGGTGCATCTTTCTGGGTTACCCAATTCAGCTTTGGGCTTTGCACCTTTCATTACCTTTGAGCTATTTTACAACTCTGCAATTCTATAGAATGAGTAGAAATGCAAATGACTCTTAGCTGTAGCTTTACAAATAGATTCTGTCCTGTCAAAAATTAATTTATAGGCCAGGTGTGGTGGTCCACGCCTGCAATGCCTATAATCCCAGTACTTGGGAGGCTGAGTCAGGAGGATCACAAGTTTGAGGCAAGCCTCAGCAACTTAACAAGGGCCTCAGCAACTAAGTGAAACTCTGTTTCAAAATGAAAAATAAAATAGGGCTGAGGTTATAGCTGAGGGGTAGAATGCCCCTGGGTTCAGTCCCCAGTATCATCATATTCATCATCATCACCACCACCACCACCACCACCATCATCATCAT
>PVLC010025988.1:0-23142 GCA_004027655.1 Graphiurus murinus | reverse complement strand
TGAACTCAGGGGCCTTCTACCTCCAAGCTATACCCCCAGCCCTATTTTTTATTCTTTATTTTGAAACCGAGTCTCACTAAGTTGCAGAGTGCCTCACTAGGTAGCTGAGGCTGGCCGCGAACCCGGATCCTCCGGTCTCAGCCTCCCAAATGCTGGGATTACAAGGGTGCGCCACCACACCCGGCTTTGAACATGTTATTTTTAACTATCCTATAGTGCTCCATCCCGTAGGTATGCCACAGTGTATTAGCCATTCTGCAATTATTTTTTATTTTTGCTTTGCTGGGGATTGAACCCAGGGCCTTGCACATTGAGGGCAAGCCTTTTGTCACTAAGCTACACCCAGCTCTAATGACTGATATTCATAAAATTTCCCACTATTATAAACATTGTCCGTGCATATGGTTCCTTGTGCACTTGGGCATTTCTCCCGAGGTGACATCAAAGTATAAGAGCATCTTTCATTTTAACAGATACTGCCAAATTGTCCCCCAACCTCCCATAATTACTCCTTTGCACCCTGACCAGCGATGAAACTGTACTTCCTCGACTCCTTTCTTTAGGTCCTTGTTTTTGGCCCAAAGGTGCACCTGCTATTACAATGCCAACTATTCTAGCAGGGGGTAATTAAATCCTTAAGACCTGCCAATGAGTTGCTTAGCTTTAGGGGCAGTTTTTCTGGAAGCTGGGAGAAGGGTGGGGCTGCGGGGCTTCCTAGCAAGCCAGGGAACAGGCTGAAGACTTGGGGCGCTAACAGGTAAGAGTGGAGTGGACAAAAAGATGATAAAGAATGGAAAGAGCTTGACACTGGCGGAGGGCAAGGGAGCTAGAAGAACAGTAACAGAAAACACTCGTCCTTACTTTTGAATTAGGGGCTTGGGGAGGAGACGTTTTGTGTACTCTTCCCTATTGCTTCATACACACACACACACACACACACACACACACACACACACATTTCTTGCTTCTCCAAGAGCTGTGTGTGTGTGTGTGTGTGTGTGTGTGTGTGTGTGTGTGTATGCACTTGTTTTTTGAGTCTCCTCAGGCAGTGTCAGCCTCAGGGAAATGTACGGCAGGATAGAGATCTCAACACAAGCCTTTCTGTGCCACATTCTTTCTTGGTAGATAGTGATCACCTCTAAGACCACAAACACAAACCCCAGTGTCAACAGAACTGCTCACCAGTCATGGTTCCCATCTATCCCACATATAAATTTTTTTTTATATTGGAGATTGAACCCAGAGGCATTCTACCTCAAAGCTACACCCCTAGACTTATTTTATTTCTTTTTTGGAAACAGGGTCTCATTAAGTTATGGAGGGCCTTAGCTAAGTTGCCAAGGCTGGCTTTGAACCTATGATCCTCCTATCTCAGCCTCCCAAGTACTGGAATTACAAGTGTGTGCCATCACACCCGGCTTCCACATGTAAATTTAATGAAAAGTTTCTGAGAGTTCCCCCCACCTTTGCCCATGCATTTTATAATCTAACAACCCTAGACAGACATTTGTTTTGTTTTGGGGAATCTTTCTTACCTGTGATAGAAAGAGAGAAAGAAGGAAGAGGATTTCACAATCTGGGACATGTTTTATTCTCTAGTGCTTAACTCATTTGATGAGACACTTAAACTTTGCAGAGAAGGGGCTGAAGACCAGATAATATTTTTAAAAATTGGATTTGATAAATTTTAATAGAGTATTATTACCAGAAGTTTTAAATTTTCAACCAACTTGGCATCTTTTTTTTTTCCTGTCTTGCTCTTTTTTCTTTTTAACCTACCACTAGTGCAACTGATTATATAATCAGAACTTTTAAGGCAATGACTTTCAGACTTTGCTGAACATCAGAAATTACCTAGAGACATCAAAATTACCTTCTAAAAAATCCCCATACTCAGGTCATACCCCATATTTATTAAATCCAAATGCCTGGGTATTGGAACGAGGCATAGTAGTTTAAACTACTGATCCAATGGATAAAAGAAATAATCTTCTTTGGCTTAAAAAAATATAATCTCTAGGAAGTAAAAGACAGTGATACACTTAAATATTTTAAATAGTCAAGTCTTTTTTTTTCTGTGATCAAAGAATGTCCAAAATGCAATAGACATATCAAACAGTATTTTACAAAATGAGGTTCAATACTAATAAAATTTACCAAATTGAGCCGGAAGGCTGAGACCAGAGGATCCGGGTTCGCAGCCAGCCTCAGCTACCTAGTCAGGCACTCCACACTTAGTGAGACCCTGTTTCAAAAATAAAGAATAAAAAAAAAAAATAGGGCTGGGGGTATAGCTCGAAGGTAGAATGCCCCTGAGTTCAATCCCCAGTACCACAAAAAAAAAAAATTACCAAATTGAGACTTTTAAGATAGATGTTTAGTTGGCAAATTACTGAGCTACTGAGCAGAGGACTCGGGATATAGCTCAGTAGTAGAGCTCTTGG
The DNA here is from genome assembly GCA_004027655.1 of Graphiurus murinus. Lineage (NCBI taxonomy): Eukaryota > Metazoa > Chordata > Mammalia > Rodentia > Gliridae > Graphiurus > Graphiurus murinus. Next base: position 20,698 of record PVLC010025988.1, on the reverse strand, counting down.
CTAGCATGCACATGGCCCTGAATTTGACCTCCAGCACAACAAATCTATCTATCTTGTCTATTTACACACACACACACACACACACAGATACACAAACATATGTTTATGTATATATACACTCAATTATATACACATGTAATATATAATACAAACATATATACACAATTATGTATATATACACACATAACTCTGTTCACATATAATTGCATAAAGAAAGAACATAAGCCACAGTACAAGTTGTTTGCATGTGATACAGTGGTAGCCCAGACAGTCTCTAAGAGCTTAAAGGTGTGCTTAATGAACTGCAGACAGAAAGTACTCACAGGAACCTCAATGGGGAATTAAAGGAATTGGGGCTGTTTGGGAGACTTTGGACTGGGGAAGTAACTGGAAAGAGAGCCTTATTTGCAACTGCCTTTTGCCTGGCCGCCTGTGCACTGCATATTACTTCTTTCTGCTTTTACTTCAGTATATTTAAAATTCTAAAGAATGCCCCCAAACTTAAGCTTCCCTCTTCAGCTGGCCTGATTTTTTTTTCTGTCTCATCCTGATCAAAGAGCAAGCATATTACCCATTCCCAGTGAGTCAGTACTGCTGCTGCTACCGTGCAAGAATGCACATAAACCCCAGAGGGCTTTCTCCTGAAGAGGAGGGAGGGGATTTTAAAACCTGCAGCAGCTTCAGGGAGCGGCTACTGTTACTTCTTTTGCTTTTCTTCCTTTCTCACTGGGTCAACTGTTGATGCTGCTTGCACCACTTTGGTGTCTGCCTGCCAGGGAAGGCTTCAATCTGAACGGAGTCTACCTTTTTCGAGCTAGCTCGGCCCCTTTCCTGACTGAAGTCACCTGTTGAGACAATGGTATGTGACTCTGCCTGATCTAAAAGGGACAGGATTACCTAACAGCAATGGGGCATTCCTTTGGGGGAGAACTAACAGTGGGCTTCTGTCCAGCCAGAGTTGAGCTTTGACCGTGCATCCTGGTTGTTTCGGTGAGTCTCCAGGAAAGCCACACAGGTGGCGGGTTTCCTCTGTCTTCCATCTGCCTGTCCCCCGTCTCTTGCCTGGGTGTCAGCCTAGGTGATGGTTTCTCTCATGGGCACTCCCTTGACACTTCTTAACTTTGCACTACCACAGAGGCCCAATCTTATCTTTCAAAATACACCCGAGGATAGAAAGGGAGAACAAGTTTAAGTAAGTCCATCTCTAAAGAAGCTTTGTGTTTTTAGTCTTATGACTTCTAAGTGCAGAATTCTACCTGAAAGCCTGGCTGTGTTTTGAGTTTCCCATAGGACCTGTGTGAATCTTAGACACAGCCTGTTTGTGTGTTTTTGTTGTTGGATGGAGGTAAATGTTACAGAAATCCTTGTGCTTGGGAAGGTGTGATTGAACCTTGCAAAGAAACGAATTGCTAAAGGAAATCTAAAGTGATGGATAATTTTGTCTAATTTATATTTACTTGGGGTATCTTTTTTTTTTTTTAACTTAAGAGCAGAACCCTTTGGCTTGAAAAGGACGTACTATAGAAAAGAATATTCCCAGTATCCCATGGTCTTCAGGTCCCATAACACGGACCTCTGACTCACATCCCTTGTGTCAGGCTTTTCGGTTGTTGACAAGCTTAGTGTGCTGTGTGTCTGAACCTGCCTGTAAATTGCCATAATGTTTCTCTTGTGTGATAGGACTGCCGACCAGACTCCCGGAAATCATGCTGGTAGGATCCCAGTCCTTCTCGCCTGGCGGGCCCAATGGAATCATCAGAAGCCAGTCCTTTGCCGGCTTCAGTGGCCTTCAGGAGAGGAGATCCAGGCAAGTGCTGTATTTTAATCCCCTTCTCATGGAAATGATATCATGCCCACAATGAAGTGGTCTCACTTCTTGTCTACCGTTCAGAATCCTCCTGCCAAGGTGAAGGCCCAGGGTTGGGTTAGCTGGCCACCTGTGTGCGGACCTCTCCTGGCTCCCTCTCCTCCTGAAGCGTGTTTTCTATTACATTCACATTTTAGGGACTATGTTAGGTATGAAGCTATGCAGTAAGGAGAGAGCGTGCACCGCAGATTGACGCCAGGGAACAGATGGCATTCAGACAGAAGTTATGAAAATTAGTCTTCTAGTTTCCCTAGAATCTCTTCTAAAATGAGAGAGCACAGGTCATGTATAGGTAACACATAATAAGGTTTAACCTCATTTTTCTTTTCTTTTTTTTTGTGGCACTGGGGATGAAACTCAGGGGCATTTTACCTCCAGGCTACACCCCTAGCCCGATTTTTTATTCTTTATTTTGAAACAGGATCTCACTAAATTACGGAGGGCCTCACTAAGTAGCTGAGGCTGGCCACAAACCTGTGACCCCACAGTCTCAGCCTCCCAAGTACAGGGATTATGAGGTGCACCACCACACCTGGCTCTCGACTTCGTTTTTCTGATGTCATAAAGATCTCCCCCTTGGCGGGCCTATGTGACGTGGCCTGTGTCATCCCGTTTGGCACACACACAGTGCTGGAGAGGAGCATAATTAGCAGCCCAAGGTGGAAGCAGGCACCCGTCCATCTCTGGATCAGTTAGACACCAGCCTCTTGGTCTCCCGATCAGATCAGTAGCTTAGGTTGAAGTTGTCAGGTGTCTATATTACCACTGTCAGCGGCATTTCGGCCATTATGAGGGATGGCAAGTTTTCCAAAGTTATACCTACACATAATTTTATAAAAATAAAGCTTTAAGGAAGGCTATCAGTGCAGTAGCATATACTGTTCTTAGCCATTTGTCATGCTTACAGCTGTTTATCAAAAAGGATTCATTTACGTCTGAATAAAAATTTAGCGGAAGCTTGTACCTGACATGAACCATGTGCATATTTTTTAAGTTAGCGTCTATCCCCCTGCCTGTCCACTATTTCCACCTGGAACCAGTTATTCTTGGCTTCTAGAGGTTTCCGTGAAACGACATTCTTCACCCAGAAGGTACAGATCTGAAGCCAGGCTTTGCCTCTGGATAGTCTCTGCCCGGCAGCAAAACTTTCATATCTTAGCAGTTAACAAATTTCATACCAAGAAACAAAATACAGGATGGCTCAGATCTGTTACTGTACATGCTACTTGCTCCAAAGGACGGTGACATGAAGCCAAGATGATTAAAAAGACATTTCTTTGTTCAAATCCTTTCGAGTGCCCCAGGCTCACAATTTCCTCTCTCCTTTCTTTCTGTAGGTGTAACTCCTTCATTGAAAATGCCTCTGCCCTCAAGAAGCCTCAGGCCAAACTGAAGAAAATGCACAATTTAGGACACAAAAACAGCAACCCTCCCAAAGAGCCTCAGCCTAAAAGAGTAGAAGAGGTCTACAGGGCCTTGAAAAATGGACTCGAGTAAGAACACCAGGCTGATAACGCACTGCTTTCTAGAACGGCCAGGAGAAAAGCTAGTCTCATGAGATCTTGTTTCAAAAGGCCATTTCTGGAGTCGGCATTTTATTCTGATACTATGACCAAGGAAACCTTTAATGAGTCTCAAAGATGTGAAATATGTTGGGACTCTACATCATACCCGTGACATCATCAAAGGAGACCTGAAGCAGTAGTGCATTTATAGTTAACTCCATCTAGTGCTGGTTCCGTTTAAACCATGGTGGACAGGCATAGCCATTCCAGAGTTTGTTTGTTGAAGGGCTTTAAAAATCTTCCTAAGTGTATTATAGGAATTGCTTGTCCAAAATAAAACTTTCCTAGCATGTAATGAGATGTCTATAGTCAGTGTTGTATTAACCTACATAGAATACTGCTAGCTCAGGAGCCACCAATGGGTGTCATACCTCTTCCCTCCTGGTTGGATTCTCATTTCTGAACTTGGCCTCAGGGGCGGGGGGGGGGTCTCCTTTATGACAGTATCAGATGCTCTGCTAGAGCTTTAAAAATGTGAAGATATTGAGAAAGTACAGAGCCCCCCTCTTGCTCCCCATCTATGGAACAGGGTTCAGATTCTTAACCTATCAGAAGGAAAAAGTCAACAACCATACTCCATTTGTCCTAGCAGTGAAAGTTCATGGTGATGCCCTGTCTTTGCAGTGAATATCTGGAGGTTCATCAGACGGAGTTGGACAAGTTGACAGCTCAGTTAAAAGATATGAAAAGAAACTCCCGCCTGGTAGGTACCACCAGTCCTTAGGGTGTTGGCTCAGTCAGTTTGGGGCTTAGTGTCATTTACTGGGTGGAAATGGGAAAAGCCTTCAGGAAGAGCAGTTCCAGGGATAAAATACTATCTGCATTCTAGTTTGTATTTTAGAAGGAAAAAGTATTTTCCAAGCATGCTTATGCTGATAAATTTTATAATCAGGAAAAGATACATTTGAGAAATATTCTGGCCTACCCCCTTAAGTAATATAAAAAAATGAAAAGTTGGACTTTTCCTAACATACTGCTAATGCATTTGGAATTTAGGTAAAACTTTTGTTTTACCTCCAACTTTTAAAAAATAGATCAGTGATTCCAGGGAGGGAAAGAAGACTCCTAGAGTAACTAGGATGAAAAGTTAAAGGGGTCATTGGGCCAGTTCCATGGCATGCTGTATTGCAAACTCTCTGAATTCTGATGAATTTGTGAGGATTTGTCTGGTTGAAGGGGTGTTTCTTTTTTTTTTTTTTTCTTTTTGTGGTACTAAGGATTGAACCCAGGGGCAATCTACTCTAAGATACACCCCCAGCCCTATTTTATTTTTATTTTGAAACAGAGTCTCACTAGGTTGATGAGTCTCACTACTTACTGTGATCCTCCTGTCTCAACCTCCCAAGTACTAGAATTACATGTGTGCACCATACCCAGCTTGAAGGGGTGTTTCTGATGCCTACACTATTTTAAATTATTTTATTCACTTCTCAATGCTACTATACCTTACTATTTGAAGGCATCACAGAAAGCCCAAGAAAAGTCCACATGGACCTAGCAGTGTGTTTTGCCTTTTTTAGGAGATGAACTACCATGTACATTGTCCTTTTTAAAGGCTTGCAGTCTAAAGCCTTTATCAAGAGGAAATGGTTTTATATTCCCCTGATGTTAGAGTGTAAATTACTCCAATCTGTGTGGCGCTCCCTGTGGTGGCCTTCACAGATTGTGGGTCCCTGGACCATTCACAGTGGCAGGGAATAGTCTTCCTTGGGGGACCATGGCAGATGGGTGGAGGAGCCTCTGCCAGGACCCAGTGTTCCATAAAAACCCTAAAGATGGAGAGTGTGGGGATCCAGCAACAATTATACTGTGATATTGTGAGCACACAGGAAATGAGCTTGCTTGAGAAACAATTAGTGAAGGGCATTATCTCCACCCTCAAGAACTCTTCTTAAACACTAATCATATTTGTCTAAACAGCAAGGCAAGTGCTTTTTTTAACATAGTCTTTTGCTACATTTTTATGATATGCTTTTTGTAATTTTTTATTTTTATTTATGTTTTCATTTTTTGTGGTGCTGGAAATCAAACCTAGGGTTTCCTGCATGCTAGGCAAGAGCTGTACCACTGAGCTGTACCCCTGGCCCAACATATTTTTTAAACCTTTAAAAATGAATACACAACCAGGCGTGGTGGCGCATGCTTGTAATCCCAGCATTTGAGACGCTGAGACCGGAGGATCCGGGTTCGTGGCCAGCCTCAGCTACTTAGTGAGGCCCTCCGCAACTTAGTGAGAGCCTGTTTCAAAATAAAAAAAGAATAAAAAATAGGGCTGGGGGTATATCTCGGAGGTAGAATGCTCCTGAGTTCAATCCCCAGTACCGCAAAAAAAAAAAAAAAAAAATGAATACACAAGCTAGGCATGGTGTTGCATGCTTGTAATCCCAGTACTTGGGAAGCTGAGACAGAAGGATTGCAGATTCAAGGACAGCCTCAGCAAGTAGTGAGACTCTCATCAACCTAGTGAAGCCCTGTTTCCAAATAAAAATAAAATAGGACTGAGGGTATAGCTTGGAGGTAGAATGGCCCTGGGTTCAAACCCCAGTGAGACAGACAGACACACATACACACACACACACACACACACACACACACACACACACACACACACACATTCACAATGCCCCTCAATGCATAGGAGATAAAAACTCAAAGCAACTGAAAACCTTTTAACTTTACAAAGGGCATAGAGGACTGGGAGCAGTTCTAGAAGCAGAGTGCAAATAAATACTCTTCAAAGCACTCTTACTCATATTTAAAATAACCCAGATTTGTAGTCTCTTGAAGTGAATGTCCAAAGAATCGGGTAGAATTTTGTGGGGCTGATCATTATATTCACAGGTAATGTGGAAAAGTGGGCTAAACCTTTGTGTTAATGTTTGTAACACTTCTGAGCAGGATAACATTTTAACCCAGGCACTCTTTTTTTATTGCAGGGTGTGCTGTATGACCTAGACAAGGTAAGTGATGGTTCTGTGTCGGGGTGTTTCTGAAAGATAAAACTCTGGGTTCTTGAGTAGATACCAGTGAGAGACCCTCTTGGGAGAGTGAAATCCTAGAGAACTAATGGTTTTTCAATCTTGAGGAAATTGGTGGTTTTGTGTAAAAAGGATGATGAATAAGTACTATGATCCGCAGATTCAATGAAATATCAAGGTCACTTCCACAAACATTCTAAGGGGTGGCAAGATTTTTCAGTCATCCCTTAGCTGGGTTGACTTTAAACATTCACTTCCATGTATCATCAAATCTAAGGCACCATTGCTTGGAAAATATAACCTTAATTTCTGTGCCACTAAGAAAAATACAAATAATTCCACTTAAACTTGGACAGTCCTTTCTTTTCACTTAAAATTTGTATTTTATTCTTACTGACAAACTCCTTTTTTGTGTGTGTGGTACCAGGGATAGAACCACCCAGGGGCATTCTACTTCTGAGCTACATCCCCATCCCTATTTTCATTTTTAATTTGAAATAGGGTCACTAGGTTTTGGAGGGCCTCATTAAGTTGCTGAAGCTAGTCATGAATCTGCAATCCTCCTGTCTCAGCCTCCCAAGAACTGGGATTACAAGCATGTGCCATCATGCCCAACTACAAAACTCTTTTATACCTATTTAGACATGGATCTTTTTTTTCTTTTCTTCTTTTTCGTTATATATGATGTTACTCTCTTTCCACGCCTTTGCATATACACAATAACTTTAATTTCAGTGTTGAATCATAGTATATTCATTCTAAAGATATCTAAAAGGGCAATTAAGTTAAATGCATGTAATGACAATAATATCTATAACTCAGAGATGACACATGAGCAAGCATGCATGCCTGTGAGCATGTACAGGCAACTGCCTGCCACCCGGCCAGCAGCAACGACAAAACACACCCCAATTTCAGGGACACACAAATGTGAAAGGGAAAAAGTCTGTTTAGAACTATATATATATATATATACATATATATTTCTTCATAATATATATATTTCTTCATAATATATATATATTTCTTCATAATATATATATTTCTTCATAATATATATATTTCTTCATAATATATATATATTTCTTCATAATATATATATATATTTATTCATTATATATATATATTATGAAGAAATTTAAATACAGTCTAATTTGATACTGTCCTGCTGGAAATCTAGTACTTTCCACTGGGTCTGTCTCCCTGGATATTAGACACAAGTGTTACAATAATTAACTCAACTTCATCTCTTGGGATATTCAATATTTCAAAACATATTTTCCAAATTGATATTGGAGCATCTGTAAATTAGCAGCCAAAATGGGAGGAAAGGGGAAATGTTTAGCATTTTCTGGTACTTTTGTGTCTGAGATGATGAAGAACATATTCTCACAAGCCTAAACCAATTGAATTATGAATGGCTGAGCTTTTACCAACTTCTTCTTTTAATTCCAGCAAATTAAAACGATTGAAAGATACATGAGACGCCTGGAGTTCCACATTAGTAAGGTAATAACTGCAGTTCTTGTCTTTGCCTCTGCCTTTCAGCACTCAATTACTGATCAATGCACTTTCGGCCTGAATGTAGCATCTAGTCCACGGAGAATTTCCTATCTAATTGACTCCTAAGCAGATTAGCAATTAAGGCCTCCAGCAGACGGCAAAGATGGAGAAAAATAAGAGTGCAAAGTGGGGTAATCGAGCAGTGTGGCTCTATTTCAGCTCTGTAGACATTTATTAAGTGCTGCTTCCTATGCAGCACACATGGGGCCTGGCAGACGACTTGGCTTCTCAGTGCAGTGTGGATAGAGATAAGACGGGACCAAGAATTTTATCCTACATTCTAGTCCCACTACAAGGTGGTGCCCCATAGAGTTCTTCAGGGAAGCCTTGTAATTATTTTAAAATACTGTCCGTGTATTGCACCCAAAGCTTTCTTGAGTTCTTGGTCCTTTCCACTCACATAGCATGATTTCAACATCAGAAATCAGCCCTGGACACTATCAGAGTCTCAGTGATGGTCCAGCCAGTCTAGTATGGTTAGGACTATCACCTCTGTGTTCTGAACCCCACTGGGAATTATGAGTGCAAGTTAGAGAAGATTTCCCTTTGGGACTGCTAAATCCCAACCATTAGCAATTTCTGTTTCTGAGGGGACTGGGGGTCTTAGAATTTCTCTCTCCTGGGCAGCAGAAGCCTTAAATCTTGGCCCCAGCTCTGCACATACTAACTGCCTCTGTCATCTGTGTGAACCTCAGCTTTCCACTCTGTGAAATGGAGCTGGGGAGATGCATGTATTCAGTCTCGGTGATCCTAAGAACCCTTCCTGGTTTATAATTCAAATGTGATCTATATGTATGTAGACATATGTATATACTACTACTGCCTTTGTAGTTCCTACTTGGAAAGATTTATTACCTAGGCAAAGCTGAAATTGCTCCTATTCTTTCTGCCAAACTCAGTAAGTAAAAATAATGACATCCATCAGAAGGTATTGTCTGGCCCACATTGGAAGACTATCAACACACAGTTTCTGAAAGTTTTGTGGGGATCGCCCACATCGGAACCATCCACGGTGTTTATTTAAAATTTCCAGTGCTAGCTGGGCATAGTGGCACACGCTTGTAATCCCAGCATTTGGGAGGCTGAGACCAGAGGATCCAGGTTCACAGCCAGCCTCAGCTACCTAGTAAGGCACTCCGCAACTTAGTGAGACCCTGTTTCAAAAAATAAAGAATAAAAAATAGGGCTGGGGGTATAGCTCGGAGGTAGAATGCCCCTGAGTTCAATCCCCAGTACCACAAAAAAAAAAAAAAAATTTCCAGTGCTGACCTGGCCCCTAACCTACTAAATCTGCACCTCAGAACAGGGTCTGCTTCAGCATCTTAACAAGCTCACCAGGAGAGGCTTAAAAGTACAGAAACACTCTGTGCCAATCACCCACTGAGAGGTTTCGTCAGCAATATGCCAGCCCTTGAGTCTTACACCTCCCTCTAATCAAAGCTAAGTCTACTGACCCGGGAGACTATAGACTGTTTTTTTCAAAACTTAGGAATTCCTTCCAGCAAAACTGAGTCCTGGAACTAACTAGCAACAAAGAATCTGTTAACCAATATCATAAATTTCAGTCTCTTAATATTCACATTCTAAGCATCATTGACACATGTAGAGAGAAAGCAGTTGTGGGAAATTCTACTATTCTAACTGATAGAAGTAGTATTTTTAGTGAGCAGCTCATAGTCCACCTGCAGAACTAGAGGAATCTTTTTTTCAGAGAGTGGGTACTAGAAATTGAACTCAGGGGCATTCTACCTCTGAGCTACACTCCAAGCCCTTTTTATTTTTGCTGGAAAACAGGGTCTTGCTAGGTTGCTAAGAGTCTCACTAACTTGCTGAGGCTGGCCTTGAACTTGCAATCTTCCTGTCTCAGCCTCCCAAGTACTGGGATTACAGGTGTGCACCACACCACCATACCCAGCCTAAACAGGAATCTTGAATTCTGAAATCTAGTGGCTTTCGGATACTCACCTTCATAAGTAAAACACAGTTGCTGCTCATATTTTAGCTTCCTCTGATCTACAGCATAACCTGCCTTTTTGAAGGAACAAAGTTTATATTAAAATGAAAATTCAAATAGTCCTAGGTGATGTCTCTCAGTAGTAAGAGGTTTTACATGTTTCTGCCAATGCCTGGTCCTGTCGTCCTTTGTTATCTGCCCCCAAATTCCCATAGTCAACTCTGGTTGGTTTAGTGTGTTGATAACTGGAGATAGTACAAGACTACAAATGTCATCCGATATAACTTTAGGACATACCTTTTCAAGCTCAGCCCTGTTGATATATTAGGAAATTCTTGGTTGTGGAAAGCTGTCCTCTGTATTAAAGGGTATTTAGCACAGCCCTGGCCTCTACTCACTAAATACCAGTGGACCCCTGGGGGTTAAAATTGCCTTAGGTTGACTGAGAATCATTGCCTTAGAGGCATTAAGTGATTATTAGGCTTAAATAGTAAGCATGATTAATAGTGATGTTCAAAGGGTATGTTGTTGTTTTGAAGCACAAAAATAGAGAAGTGGCAAGAAAAAAAGTTCACTTTCATTTTTTCAATCTATTTTAGTCATGATGTGATTTACATACAAGAGTTCGCATTTCTTAAGTGTTCAGTTTGATAAGTTTTGACAAACGTGTTTTAACCCTCATTTTAAGATCAACTTAATAACTTCATATTTTCTATGAAGCCAAGACTTTACAAAAGTTGTTTTCAATAAGTAGCCTAAAGTTCTTTTTTTCAAAACATGCTGAATCAGAATGTGTAAATAGCATCTTAAAACAAAGCACTAGCTAGTGTGAAACTAAAACCTCTTCTACTATTTGTTCTATGTTCAGAAGGCTCCTGTCTTCGCTGTCTAAATCCCACAGTACATGGATCAAAAATCCACCAGGAATCATCTTAAACAGTTCCAGTGACAACCTCAAAAAATGCAAAAGAGCCGGGCGTGGTGGCGCACGCTTGTAATCCCAGCATTCGGGAGGCTGAGACCGGAGGATCCGGGTTCGAGGCCAGCCTCAGCTACCTAGTGAGGCAATCCGCAACTTAGTGAGACTCGGTTTCAAAATAAAGAATAAAAAATAGGGCTGGGGGTATAGCTCGGAGGTAGAATGCCCCTGAGTTCAATCCCCAGTACCGCCAAAACAAAAAAAAAAAATGCAAAAGAGACATTTTCTTTTAGTGTAATTTCAAAACAGGATCAGCCAAGCGTAGTGGCACACACTTATAATCCCAGTACTTAGGAGGTTGAGACAGGAGGATCACAGGTTCGAGGCCAGTCTCAGCAACTTAGCAAGACTCTCAGCAGCTAAAGGGAGACCCTGTCTCAAAATAAAAAATAAAAAGGGCTGGGGGAGTAGCTTGGCAGCAGAACACCCTGGGTTCCATCCCCAGTACCAAACAAAGAAAACGAAAACAGGATCAGAGTCAAATCTGTTTTAAGATAGAAAGTGGATCATAGTGGTGGAAATTAAAGTGATTGATCCCTGCCTAAAAGAATAACACTTTTACAAGATTCTCCTTCTGACTTCTTCCAAGGTCAGAAATACAAAGTACATGAAGCTCATAGCACCGTCCTATACTTTCTCTCAAGCGTGACACTCGTTTCTATTTCTGCGTTTCCTGTCTCCACCCTGGCAGGTAGATGAGCTCTACGAAGCGTATTGTATCCAGCGACGTCTGCAAGATGGTGCCAGCAAAATGAAGCAAGCCTTCGCCTCCTCCCCCGCCAGCAAAGCCGCCCGGGAGAGTCTGTCGGAGATCAACCGGAGCTACAAAGAGTACACAGAGGTACAAGCTGCCTGTCTGCCTCCATGCAGGACCCCACCTGGCCTGATCTGACTCGTCCTTAACCAAGGCAGACAGCAAACCACAACCTCATTGCACTCCCTAGAGAGATGATGAGCTTATTGTTAGTCTTGAGAAAAAAAAAAAAAAGGCAACCAAGGCAAACCAGTGAAATTGTTTAAGCCACAAGTTATGATATTCATCATTTCAATGTACTTCCAAACATTCCCAGACGTTAAGCAGGCCCATAGCTAAGGTGGCTTCTGAGGGTGTCAGCGTTGGACACCTGTAACCCTCCTGCCTACAACATGTTGTGGGTACAAGAATTTTTTATATTAAAGGAGACAAGGTAAAGCACCACAGAGAGAAGCGTGCTTTCTGGGTTTCTGTTGCTCTCTGGGGCCTGAGCATCTGACACAGGGAGGTCTTCACCCCTCGTGGGGTCACCTAATACCAATGTCTGCTGAAGTGACTGCATTATTAAAGCCGCACTTCTCACCGTCCCTGGAGTCTTTATTCAGAGATCGGATTTCGTGAATGAAGTCATCGCCTGACCAGGGTCTGTCGCCCAATTCCCAGAGCTGGCCTCTGTTTCAGGAAGGCTTTGTGCGGCCCCTGGCTCTACCGCTTCTTGTCTGAACCAAGTTCCTCTCTTTTCGTAGTCTAGACACGGGCTCTTCTTTACCTAAATTCCCCCTTTGAAAATAATGTTTTGTCGTTTTTATTTTTTTAGTTTTGCAGTATTGTGGATTGAGCCCAGGGATGTTCTACCTCTGAGCTATACCTCTAGCCCTAGTTTATTTTTTATTTTTTTGAAATAGAGTCTCACTATGTTGCTGAGGGTCTGATATGCTGCTGAGGTGGGCCTCAAACAGGCGGTCTTCTTGCTCAGCCTCCCAAGTACTGGGATTATAGGCGTGCACCACCACAGTCTGCTCAAAATAATGTCTTTAATGCATAAATAAAATGGGAATTCAAAGGGAAACATAAATATGGAAACAGTTATTTCAGTATTGTCAATACAGTCATCAAAATGTTTTGAAAGCCTAGTGTATGAAATAGCACTATACTACTGCTTTATGAACATGCTGGATTACAAGATCTAGCAGTGGCTCTACTAAAATTTCAAAGCAGTGAAAAACAGAAATCGTTTTTTAAAGTTATCTGCAACAAGAGAGCTAGGCCCTCAGCAATTTAGTGATAACTTGCTTCAAAATAAAAAATAAAAAGGGCTAGGGGTGGGGGGTGGCTTGGAGGTACAATGTTCCTGGATTCAATTCCCAGTACCAAAAAAAAAAAAAAAAAGTTATCTGTAACATGTGACTTCACATGAACATGCCTGTGACTGTTATGAGTGTCAAGGTCATGGGTATTACTGATGCTGCTGTGGCTTGTTTTCTATACTCATAATATGTGGATGTGTTAAATTTCAGGTAGAGTTTAGTGAGGATAAGGATGTGACTCTTCCCACCCCCCTCTGCCATCCAAATGTGTGGACCCAGAGGTTGGGAACCCCTGGCTTAGAAGCAGTCCTGGTTAATGAGACCTCATTTCTAGAGGTCTCTGAAGCCAAAAACAGCAGTTTCCAATTATAGAGACTGCTCATAGGGCACCAGCAGATAACCGATGAGCAGCCTGCAGAAGCTGCCTGTCTTGGGACACTGGCAGGGCATTCAGAAATAGCCAGCCTTGGGGAAGTGCCAGGGCGTGGCATTGTGACTTCCCTCACAAATTCTAAGGTGCGGAGTACAAGCCCAGTGAGAGGAAGGGCTGCTGTCCAGGGCTTCTGTAGCTTCATACCTCACATGACATAGGACCGCAGAAGCCAGGATCTATCACTGGAGGGTCAGGCGAGATGGCTCACAGTGTGTTTGCATGTGTAGCAGTTCTCACTGGTGGCCACATGGGTGAGAAGAAATAGGATTTTGATCATGGATGTCTTCAGTGATTAAACTAGCTGCCCCAAGGTTTCCCCTTCCTTCCTTCCTTCCTTCCTTCCTTCCTTCCTTCCTTCCTTCCTTCCTTCCTTTCCTCCCTCCCTCCCTCTCTCTCTCTCTCTCTCTCTTTCTTTCTTTCTTTTTGTAGTGAAGATTGAACCCAAAGACATCCTACTTTCAAGCTACACCCCCAGGTGGATTTTATTTCTTATTTGGAAACAGGGTCTCACTAGGTTGATTAGAGTCTCGCTACTTGCTGAGGCTGTTCTTGAACCTTCGATCCTCTTGTCTCAGCCTCTCAAGTACTGGGAGTACAGGCATGCAACACCACTCCTGGCTCAATGCCCCAAGGTTTTCAGAGACACTGGTAGCAATGCTGACATGTGTGAGAAGCTAGTTGGTATTTCTCAAAATTGTTCCTTCACAGTGAGGTCCAGGACTCTGAGGACATAAATTGGTTTACAATGCTGAGACTTCATCTTCTAAGCTTTCAAGCTGTGCGGAGGTTGGACTTCAGGAAATGTAACCCAGCTTTGCTGAGAGCTATTGGGGCACTGAGAACTTACAAGGGAAAAGGAAATGCCATTCTCTTTGCATCCTGTAAAAGTGATAATTTGGAACAGAACAAAGGAATAAATAAGAACCAGAACCTCTCTGACTTACAAATGCATCCTGAAGTCCTCAGCATCCAAAATTCGAAATATCTGCCCATGCTCACCGAGCAGCCATGTTTTTGCTGCCTGGGCCACCCCCGAGGCCCCACCTTGATGGGGCAGCCACTGAGCAGGAAGGCTGAAGATGCCCAGTTGCATTGTGGAGCTTGGTGGCATCCAAAGCTTAGCTGCCCAGGCCACAGGACAGCTGCTGGCCACAGCACTTTCCCTCTTGATTCCAACTCCAGTTGCTCTAATTAGGTCCTCTGATTCCGAGGAGGTGGGAAGCAGTAGTATGCATCTAACCATAGGCTTACTGTCCCCTCAACATTAGAGTGAGGAAGTCTCTGCTGGACCCAGGAAGCATTTTTGAGGTGCTAAGCATTGCAGTAGAAAGTCTGCCTCAATGGAGCAGAATTGAGCTCCTGAGGTCTTATTCCTCTTCTTCCCCCTCCTTCTCCTCTTCTTCCTCTTCCTTCTTTGTGGTACTGGGAATTGAACCCAGGGGCACTCTATCTCTGAGCTATACCCTCAGCCCTATTTTTATTTTTATTTTGAAACATGGCCTCTCCAGGTTGATGAGTCTCCCTTCTTGCTGAGGCTGTCCTTGAATATGCAATCCTCTTGTCTCAGCTTCCCAAGTACTGGGATTACAGGCATGTGTCACGCCCAGCCTCCTGAGCATTTTTGTGACCCAAATTTTTAGTAAGAAAACTTTCAAACCTACAGAGAAACTGAAAGACTAACATACTAAACCTAGATTTTCCAATTGGGAACACTCTGCCAGATTGGCTTTCCCTCTCTCATATGCTCGGTTTTTTCTTCCAAGTCATTTGACAATAAGTGATAGACATTGCAACATTTCACTCCATAAATTTTTTAGCGTTAGCTGAGCATGATAGCACACATCGGTAATCCCAGTACTTGGGAATATAGGACAGGAGGATCTCAGGTTCAAGGGTAGCCTCGGCAACTTAGCAAGACCCTGTTTATTTATTTATTTATTTATTTATTTATTTATTTTTGGTACTGGAGATTGAACTCAGGGGCATTCTACCTCTGAGCTACACCCCCAGCCCTATTTTTTATTCTTTATTTTTGAAACCAGGTCTCGCTAAGCTGTGGAGTGCCTCACTATGTAGCTGAGGCTGGCCTCGAACCCGGATCCTCCGGTCTCAGCCTCCCGAATGCTGGGATTACAGGCATGCGCCACCACATCCAGCTTAAGACCCTGTTTAAAAAAAAAAAAAATAGGGCTGGGGATGGAGCTCAGAAGTACAATATCCCTAGTACCAAAAAAAAAGAAAGAAAAAAATTAGTGTGGATCTATTTTTGAAATTTACAAGTAAAAATTTTATATATTTATGGTGTACACCATTATGTTCGGAAGTATGTACACATTGTAGAAGAGATAAATCAAACTACTTAACATACAGCATGGACCTCTTAATAGCAACCTATGCAATGGATGCATTTTCAGCATAACCAGGGCCCATTATCAAAATTAAGAAAGTTAATGGTCATCCATGTAGAATTATCTAATATCTTGTCCATTTCCAGATTTCCCCTATTTGGCCAATAATGCCTTCTATGACTATTGTAGTTCATTTGCTTATCTTTCAGATTAGGACATTATCCAGGTTAAGATGTTGCATTCAACAGGTCTCCTTGCTTTCTAGAGAGGTTCTTTTCTTTAAGCCAGTACCTTTGTGCAGAGTCCAATCCAGATTTAATAGAATATCCCATATTTTCCATTTGTCTGTTTTTTATATAACTTAACTTGTTCATGTATGCCCTAAATGTCCTGTATGCTAGAAGACTTACTTAGCCTCTGCTTAAACATTTTGTCTAGAGCGTTTGGAAGGCCATGTGGTGCACTGCACACATGTAATGCCTCCTATTGCCCACGCACTAGTTGCTGTTGCTACTAAAACATCACATGCTTTGAGTTACTGTGGAAGGAAGGCTGCCCTAATACTCCCTCTCCTATCCACTTCACAGAATATGTGCACCATTGAAGCAGAGCTGGAGAATCTGCTGGGGGAATTCTCCATCAAGATGAAAGGTAATCTTTTCCCCATTGCAAGAGAGTAAGGAGTCATCACTGCCGAGCTCCTTGAAGTTTGAGAACACACACACTATTTTTATTTTTCTTGCAAAGACACAGTGCCACCCACTCTCAGCCCTCCCCTCTCTGTTGATGTATGGATGCTTTTGGTTCTGAGTTTGGCCTTCACACTTTAAAAAATATATATTATGAGAGACTCTCAAACACATGCAGAAGTGGAGGGAACATTACGGTAAGCCCTCATAAATCCATCACCTAGATTTAATAATTAGTGAGATTTGCCTGATCTGTTTTCTTTTCTTTGTTTTCCCTTTGAAGAAGTAGAAGTCCTTTGATGAAATAAAACCCAGATATGTCAGTCTTCCCCTGTATACTTCAGTGTTTAAAGAATAGGGCCATCTTCTTACATAATTGAACGCTGAGTCCTGTCCTATTATCACATCTAACAAAGTTAACAAGCCTTTGTTAGTAACCTGTTTCATTATCCAATGCCCCAGTTGTCTCAAAAATGTTTCATAAAACTGGTTTGCTTACATTAGGATCCCAACAAGGACCATGCACTATAACTAACTGCTAGGTATATCTTTTAGCTTTCCTTTAATCTAAATAAACCCTTTGACTTGTGGAAAACACTGTTGTGCCCAATCTCTCACGTTCTGGACTCCATGTTGGCTTCTCTGTAGTGTCACTTAAATTGTTCCTTTCCCCTCCATGTTTCTATAAACTACATGCCCCGCCCCCTTTTTTTATCTTGCTGTTAAACTCACAGAGGACTGTGCCTTTGTGGCGTCTATTCCAGAAAGTTCCCATCCAGAAGCATTATGGATTTATTCCATAGCCTCTCCAGAACCAAAAGCAAGTCTGGCTTTAGGAAATGAGTTTTCTTCTAGGTGTTATTGGACTCACAGCATGGTGCCGGGCAGGGCGAGTGAATGAGCTGCCATCACAGCTGGTCCCTTCCCCTCCTAGCCTCTGGCTCATTTGACTACAGCCAAAGGGCTGGTGCTTATTTCTGGGTTGTTTTTTTTTTTAAGCTTGACCCCTGGGTTGCTAATGGGATTTAATCAGCCTCTTGTCTACTTTCTGCAATTAAGGGAGTAAAGAAGGGAGATTTCTACCAAGTGCTCCACAGGAATGGTCTAACCAAGGAGGGCACGGGTGCTGAGTGCCTGCCTCTGGATGGCACACCTGGATTGGCAAAGACCTTGGCCTCAGCCTCCCACAGGGCTGCCTTCTTGTCTTCCAGGGGGTCTGGCAGCGAGTCAGTCTGTTAATGAAATCTCAGCACTACTTCACTATTGTGCTGGGCATCTGTGCCTTTCCAGCTTTTTAGTCCCATTCTGTTCCTTTGGGTTGAGACCACTCAGCCCTGCCCTTCTCAGCAAACCAGAGTTCACAGCCCTGGCAGGCAGGGCTCCTAGAGTATCTTTCTATACTTTCAGGATGATTCTGTCAGCAGCCTAGTTCTGGAAAACAACAGCCAGGTGTGCACCACCCATGCACTGTTAATACAAAGAGTACCATATTTCTCCTGCTTCTCCTGCTCTGTTATAGATGCCTTACTTTTTGGTGAAAGGGATAATTTCTCCATTTTATAGATGTGGAATGGGAGCCCAGAAAGCTCAAATGACTTGCCCCAGAAGTTACTCACTAAATCAGTGTCAAGAAGTGAATTAGGTGGGAGGTTGAGACAGGAGGATCCGGGTTTGCAGCCAGCCTCAGCTACTTAGTGAGGCCCTTCGCAACTTAGTGAGACTGTTTCAAAATAAAGAATAAAAAATAGGGCTGGGGGTGTAGCTCGGAGGTAGAATGCCCCTGAGTTCAATCCCCAGTACAGAAAAAAAAAAAAAAAAGAATTGAATTAGGGGCTCTTGGCCGCTGCCACATCCCCCCAAATCCCATGTTAATGAGAAAGTTCTAACAGCTGAGCTGCTTAAAGGATGATCTCTACTATGGAGAACTCCTCCAACCTAGCACAGGGTGTCCCAGGAGTGGGACTGGGAAAAGGGACCTCCCACTCGAAGATCTGAGCCTCAGGCCTGGTGGCCCCTGGAGAAACCCAGCTAGTACCATCACTGGCTATGCTGGCCGAGGAGATGGGCGTGGACCTCAGCCCTGCTCACCCTCTCTCCTTCGTTCCTACTTTCCTGATCGGCTTCCTTAGCTTCCAGACCTGAAACTGATTCTTCTTTCTCATGGGTAGATGTCTGTCACCTACACTCCTGAGCTAGCATGGGAGCTCAGAAGCTACATCTGTCAAGCCCTTCAAGGGTGACACCCCCCGTGGAAATCCTCCTTTCTCTCCAGGAAGGGGAAGGGAAGTCCTCTCATGCTGCCAAGAAATCCTAGATCTTTGCATTAGCTGCTCTTTTTTTTTTTTTTTTCCATCTCTGTTACTCATTCTGGTAAAAATAACCACCCCAGCATACATCTTGACACAGAGACTTGCACAACACTCGCAGACCTGCAACCCTCACTTCCTCCCGCCACACCCTTGCACTTCCCTTTTTGCCCCATCCCCCACACAGCCACAGTTGTGGGGGAGGGGTGGTGCTGATGATAGACAGCCTGCACCTGCCCAGGTCCAAGCCCCAGGCTGCCTCCTGATGAATGGTGCCTGGCCCGAGTTCCACACCATCTATTGGGGAAAATGGTCAGGACCCAATGCATTTAATTCAATGGAGTAAAGGACTGGCTGGACCAGTAACATAACCAGATGGCTCTAGAAGCCTGGGAGGGGAAGGCTGTCACCCGCTGTCTGGAGGGCAGGGGATCCAGGAGGAGGCAGGCTTCCCTACTAGCTTGTGAATTAGAACCAGCAGGACCAGAGTTGCATTCACCAAAGAGGGGAAAGAAAGCATGTTCAAAGTGGCAGGCAGATGGAGTGCAGTGGCACACACCTGTAATCCTAGGACTCAGGAGGCTGAGACAGGAGGGTTGCAAGTTCTAGACCCTGTTTCAAAATAAAAAGGCCTGGGGGTGTAGTTCAGTGATAGAGTACCCCTGGATTCAATCTTTGGAAGGAAGGAAGGAAGGAAGGAAGGGAGGGAGAGAGGGAAGGAAGGGAGGGAGGGAAGCAAAGAAGGGAGGGAGGGAGGGAAGGAAGGACTACAGAGAAGGAGGGAGGGGAAGGAAGACTGGTATAAACAAACTGCTTGTTGGGAGAAGAATTGTGGACGCTTCTTTGGGGCTAGACTCCAAGAAGCTGGAATGCCAGCTAAACAGAGAACATGGATCCATGAGCATGGTCTGGGATGGAGGTTCAGATAGGGTTCCTGAGGGAAAACTGGTTCTATTCCCAGTTATTACTTCATTCAGCTATGTCCTTGGTGTGCCCATATCCAGCAGACTGTGCTAGCCCACAGCTTTAGGGCCAAACAGGCCCCCAGGGAGTGGGGTTATTTGTACCTGGTCAACAGGTCAGGAAGGCCTGTCATAGGGTCCCCACTGTCAGCCAAGGACAGTTTTCCTCAGAGCAGGAAGTGGGCTCCATGGTAGACCTGGTCCACGTTCTCCATTCTCCCTTGAATGAGTATCCCTCACTTTCCTAAATAAACTTCTTTGTCTCTGAAAAAAAAAGGACGATTTCTGCACAAAGGTCACAGGGTGGGCGGCCCATGGTGTGGTTCTGGACCCTCCCCTCCAGGCTGTGGGTGAGCTGTTCCTTCAGGAACGGAACCCAAGGTAGAAGATGCACCATGGGTACAAAAGCCCCCAGCCTCCCCACACTTGTCCCTCGAGGGTGGCCCTTCAGTGGCTTCTGAGGAGTCATGATGAAAATCCCCTAGACAGTGCGACAGCAACCAAGTGCCAAGAAAACACTCAGCTTTCCCTCACTATGGAAACACCAGTCGGCCTCGGGCCAGAACCTGAGAGAAACCTGCCAGGCCTCGGGGCCTTCTGTCACCGCTGCTCCTGTGGCCAGTACCGTGGGCTTTGCGGGAGCAGACGGAGCTTCCGGAAGCCCAGCCCCAGCCCTGGCTTTGCAGGGCTACTGCAGTTCTGCTACATTATTGCTCGATGCCATTTATCCATGATGTCGCTACAATTCCAAGAAAGTGCTTTAGTAACACTGATTGAGAAGCTCAAAAAATAACCACTGCATACCTTTCTCCCATTCACTTAAATTCCATAGATATGAAATTTCCAGTAATTTTGAAAAGGGGGAAGAAAAACCTTCAGAGGACTTTTCCTTTTCCTTCACAGGTCAGCTTCTTGTTAGCCAAGCTGTCATGTAATTGCACAGGTAAAGAGGCAATGAATTAATCCCAAACAAATTTGCAGGTTTTTAAAGAG
>PVLC010025987.1:0-23115 GCA_004027655.1 Graphiurus murinus | reverse complement strand
ATTCTTTATTTTGAAACAGGGTCTCACTACGTTGTAGAGAGCCTCACTAAGTAGCTGAGGCTGGCCTCGAACCTGGATCCTCCGGTCTCAGCCTCCCAAGCACTGGGATTACAAGCGTGCACCACCATGACCAGCTCTGGGAAACCTTTTCTTTCTGGAAAAAATAGTAAATATTTAAGGTTTGTAGACCAAGAGCCAAAATTGAAGATATTATGTAGGTACTTACATAACCATTTAGAATATCACAACTTACAAACCTGGAAACCATTTATAGTTCTTAGATCATAAAATATAGGCAGCTGACTGAATTTGGCTCACAAGGCATAATTTGATGACATTTGACCTAGAGACTTGTGTAAATGGCCAAGGCCACTTGGGAGACAGGACATAAGACTTGATTCATACTAGAAAGGAAGTTAGAACTAAGAATCTATGTCTGGGCTCATCTTTAATGAATGGGTGGACCAGATAAAACATCTACTGACAAAGGAGGATTAAATAGAAATTCTCCTGGCCTCTGCTCCTTGAGTAAGAAACAAACTAGCAAATCTTGAGAAGTTTGAACCTGAAATCTGTTTTCAATGTTTGAATTGCAAGTTTATTTGTAGTCCCAGAAATAGAAGCCAAGACTTAACTGAAGTAGGGCCAAGATACTCATTACTGTGTAAATTTAGATCTTGACCTCATGTTTAGCAAACCGTTGTCTGTGGGAATCCTGTGGGGCCAGAGCTGACAGTGCACCTCTCCAGAGGGAATTTACTTGAAGTTCTCCCAGCTAAGCAGTACTCTAACAAACAAAGATAAATCTCTTTTTAGTCCTTTTCTGTTATTATTCAGGAATAGCTGAGACCGGGTAATTTACAGAGGGAAGGGATTTATTTGGACTCATGGTTCCGGAGACTGGGAAGTCCAAGATCAGGCAGCCACATCCCCTGAGTGCTTTCTGCTACATCATAACACATCCGAGGAAAGTGGGACAAGCAGGTGCCTGTGAAATGTACAGGACACAAGGGTCAACCTCGTTTTATAACAGCCTGCTCTTGCAGTTACTAATCCAGTCCAGCAGAAGTGGGAACTCAGGGCAGAAAGGCTTTAATTGCTTCATGAGGGCTCCACTCCCCTGACTCAAACATGTACACCACCTCCTGGCCCTGCTGCACTGGGAACCACGCTTCCATATGAATTCTGATGGGGGCAAACCATTTTCAACCACGGCAATAAGGAAATTAGCTATGATGAGAGAGTCAGAAAAAATGCAAGACCAGCTTTTGGAATTATGAAGTACAAGACAAAAAAATGTGTGTGTGAGTGTGTGTGTGTATATATATATATATATATATATATATATATATATATAATATATATTATATATAATAATAATGTATGTATGTTTATATTTTATATACACATGTATGTTTATATTTTTAAGTTAATATAAAGAAATTGCACATATTTACTAGGTATCAGGATATGTTGATGCATGGAAACATTGTATATGTACAGTATTCAAATCAGGTTAAGTATCTCTATCTCCTCCAATATTTATTTATTTGTTTTCCACCTTTGTTGAATAATTTTTGGTACCTATAAAAAATGTCAATCTCATATTTTGATTCCCTTATGTTTTTGAGTCTAACTCTAGACATCCCACTTATTGGTCTGTCATTTCTGAACCAAAATTCTACTTTTAAATTATAATATAATATGTTATATATAATGAGTAATATGATGTAATGGAACGAAATTAAGTTTACCATACAGCATCTTCAAAAGAAAACAAATCTATACAAAGACCTGATACATTAGTGCAAGGAGTTTTATAAAATTCAATAATCATTTCTGACTTTCTAAAAATTACAAGAACAAAAATAGGAGAATGCTTCTGCAACATGAAGAATTGTATACCTAGAAAAAGAAAAAGAGGAAGCAGAAAAATTGTAAAATTATAACAACATTGACAAGAAATTCAGGACAAGATGAAGATGCCTAATGTAACCTTAAATAAAAGCTATCATTTGCTGTTGTCTTTAAAGCACTGATGAATTAAATTAGAATAGTATCTCATTCTGAATTTTTATATAATTTTCCAATGTATAAATATGACATAGTTTATTTAGCCAATTCATTGTTGATATACACCTGGCTTCTAGCTTTCTTTGGAATTTTACCCTAAAAATTGTTTCAAATTCTGAAATTTGATCCTATATCCATATCTGTTAAAAGAGACACCATTCCCATAGGTTATTTACCTGTGCTTTCTATTTCAGCCACTATCAGATTGCTGCCACTTCTTGATACTTCTCTTTATAACCCTAGTTGAGATAACAAAATGAAAATGTAAGGCAAATCTTCTCCTTGGAGATTGTAAAGATAAGTCAAGGTGATAAAGATTTGGTAGATGCTAAAAGTATCAACTCAGGTTATATATTTTTTCAACTATAACTAAGTGTGAGTCCCTTGGATTGATTCTGTGGAGGGTACAATGTAAGACAAAGTAAAATTCAAGGTACAACATGATGAACTACATAGGATTGACTTTCTAATCCAAGGCAGGTTATATTGGCTACTTTTCTCCTTATAGCAACATTTAATGGAAATGTGGGGATCATGGTAGAGTCTTAATTTAAGGAATAAAGAGATAAAAATTGTGTTGGCAAATGATTTTTCTGTCTTATCTATGGGGATGATTCTGAAAGTGACTAGAAGGGAAAGATAAATGTCTATATAGTTGAGTATTAATTAAATATTTATGATCCATGTTTCTCTCTAATTATAATGTCTCCCAGTTTGTTCTGATTAATCATTATCAAGGATATGATTAATAATGATCATTTATTTAATAATTATTTTTAGTATACTAGGCCTTAAAGAAACTTCTCCAAATTGTCAGCTGTGATGTTTGCTTGACTTTCTTCAAAGGAACAATTGGAATTTATGGTCTTAAATTAATTAGAATTTGAAATTCAGAAGTATTTTAATATCATAGAAGACCCTAAAAAGGCCATTGGCCAAAGTTTGGAAAACATTGGGCTTCTTAAAACTGATTTTTGTAGGGTTTCAAGAAAAATGTGCCAAAAAGATGGCAAAAATGTTTCTTGTTCTTTTATTTTTCTTCTCAAGGAACTATCACTGAACTCTCTGGCCTGGATTTCCTCCTGTGTGAATTTTACTAACTAACAATATCCAACTCTACTATATCCTCAATAAATTCTGAAACTAAACAAAATTAAAGTTCATCGATCTTAACAAAAAGTCATATGTATATATAACATAGGATAGATGATAAGTGAGTCCTTTGGGAAGTGGTTATTATTTCTTGTGGTCAGATATAGGATGAGCTTGAACTGGAAGAAGTATTTTGAATTTGGCATTTGGCAAATATTAACTACATGATTTTGAGTCAGTTGCTTCATGTTGCTCATTCTCAATGTTCACATCACAGGGTGTTCTGACCATTAGGTTAATGTTCTTTGTATAATGAATTGTGTTATCCAAATCTCTGTTGTTATTATTGCTGTTGAATAAGTGCATATCCTTAAGCAGCTCACTTGAAGAGGTAGTTATGTATGTGTTTAAATTACTCATTATCTTCTGTTATGGAGAGAATGGTGCTGCCACTACTCCTACCCCTTTCACTACATTACAGCCCTGACCCTCAGTACTTATCACTGCATTTAGGGTCCTTTGAAGAGTAACTAGTACAGAATGAAGTCATATGTGCGCACCCCAACTGCTATGACTGGTGTCCTTACAAGAAAAGGAGATTTAAGACAGAAACAAACCATGGAAAGGCCATGTGAATTCAAAGAGAGCCAAGGACAGAGGTCTCAGAAGAAATCAACACTGTTGATACTTCATTTTAGATTTCAGTCTCTAGAACTATGAGAACATTTTGTTGTTTAATTCACCCAGTCTGTGGTATTTGGTTATATCTGCACTAGCAACTAATATATCTTATTATGGTCTCCTTACACTGAAAATCCAATATTTGTTAGCATAGCTAGAAAAACCATTAATATCTGACTATCTTATATTCTTTCTTCCTCATTTTTATTGCCAATGATTTCCATATTTGAGTCTACTTTTTGTAAACAGTGCTATGCTCATTTCCAGATTTATTTCTAATATACAGTAAATATACAAATACTGAATAGATTTTGAAAAACACCACAAACAGTATGTCTCTATGTGTACATTCATATATTTATGATTTTTACCTTTTTTCTGATTTTTTTTCTTTTCTGCTCTTCTGACTAGTATTCAACATACTGGTCACTGGCTTTAATTCACTAAAATTTTCTATTAATAATAATAATAAGAAGAAGAAGAAGAAGAGGAGGAGGAGGAGGAGGAGGAGGAGGAGGAGGAGGAGGAAAGGTAAGATGAAGTGATAGAGAAAGGAAGGGGAAGCACTGAACCAAGGGCAAAGCTGCAAAGTATTAGGATCTTAAAGATGAGATTAATTTAGAGGAGAGGACATTAAATGTCACCAATGGGCTCATATTGGTTGCTAAAGGCATCCCTGAGTTGTTTCTTGTAGGTCTCCATCCATATGATTACCAGTGTCTGGGATTTTTTTTTTTTTTTTTTTTTTTTGGACAACTGTAGTCACTGAATGGAAAAGGAATATGTCATTAGAGAATCATAGTAATTTTTCTATCTGAATAAAAAATAATTTTGACTGACTCTTGGGAAATCTCAGTCATATTCATAAGCAGGAAAGTGTTGGCTATTAAAAATAAATGATGGGAAGCCGGGCGTGGTGGCGCACGCTTGTAATCCCAGCATTCGGGAGGCTGAGACTGGAGGATCCGGGTTCGCAGCCAGCCTCAGCTACCTAGTGAGGCACTCCGCAATTTAGTGAGACTCGGTTTCAAAATAAATAATAAAAAATAGGGCTGGGGATGTAGCTCGGAGGTAGAATGCCCCTGGGTTCAATCCCCAGTACCGCAAAAAAAAAAAAAAAAAAAAAAAAAAAAAATTGATGGGAACAGAAGAGCAAAGGCTTTGGAAATAACCATATTTGGGTTTAATTCCCAACTCTGCTACTTTTTATCTGGATAACCTTGGGCAAGTTTCATACTTACTTCAGTCTATAAAATGTGCATGATAACATATCGCATCATCCTTTTAGAAATTAAAAAATTGTTAAGAAAAAAATACAGTTTTCGCAATATCCTTTCTTGAAAAGGCTGACATTTTTTCCAACATATATTTATGGCACCTTTATCAAAAGTCAGCTATCTATAAGTGTGAGAATTTGTCTCTATATCTTCTATCCTATTCCATTGGTCTATGTGGCTGTTTTTGTGCCAATACCATGCTGTTTTGTACAATTCAATATCAGGTATCATGATGCCTTCTGCATGGTTCTTATTGCTTAGGATTGCTTTGGCTATTGTGAGTCTTTCATTCTTCCATATGAATTTAAGACCTGTTTTTTTGGTTTTTTTTTCCTATCTCTATGAAGACTTACATGGAGATTGCATTGAATCTGTAGATACCTTTTAGTGGCTTGGCCATTTTGATATTTATTTTGCCCATCGAAGAACATGGAAGTCTTTCTATCTTCTAAAATCTTCTTAAATTTCCTTCTTTAGTATTCTACAATTTTCATTATAGAGGTTCTTTACCTCCTTGGTTAGGTTTATTCCTAAATATTTTTTGAGGCTATTGTGAATGAAATTATTTTCCAAATTTCTTTTAGAGGGGATTTGTGATTGGTGTATAGAAAAGCTATTGATTTTTCTAAGTGATTTTTTACTGAGGTTCTTTGCTGAATTTGTGTATCAGCTCAAGAAATCTTCTGGTGAGTTCTTTTTTGGGAGAGAGGGGACTGCGGGGGTCTTCTGAGTATAGAATCATGTCTTCTGCAAAAAGAGAGAATTTCAATTCTTCTTTCCCTATTTGTAAATTGTTGAATTTCCACATCTTGCTAAATTTTTCAACCTAAGATTTTGAGGAGTGGTGATAGCGGATATCCTTGTCTTGTTCCTAATTTTAGAAGAAATGCTTTTAATTTTTCCCTATTCAGTGTGATGTTGGCTTTGGGTTTGTCATATGTTTTGCCTTTAAAATGTTGAGGCAAGCTCTTTATACCCCTAATTTCTTCATTGTTTTTAATGTAACAGGCTGTTAAGTTTTGTCAAATGTTTTTTTTTTTTTTTTCTCCATCTGTTGAGATGATCATGTGGTTTTTATCATTGGTTCTGTTGGAGCAACTTTGCATCTCATAAATTACATAAAAAGTATGGTTTCTTAAAGAGTTTTGACCTTTCCTATTCTCTTCAACCCCTACTCTCTATCAAAAATAAAAAGATATTTTTTCCTCATCTTTTTTTTTTTAACAACAAATACCTACTAGTTATGAAGTTGAAACATTCAGTTGAAAACAATAGGATGAACTATTATCACCAGATTGAAGGTGACAAAAAGGTATTCATAAAAATTTCCAATTAGAATACCCATTTTCACTAGGAACTTTACGTGTGTGCTACTTTGCTGTTTACACAGTATTGATTTCAGAAGTCCTAATTACTCACTTCTAGAACTTCAAAGTACTGGTTTACAAGTTGTATACCTGACTCATATTAAATTTTTAGAATTGGGGATTT
Organism: Graphiurus murinus; assembly: GCA_004027655.1. Lineage (NCBI taxonomy): Eukaryota > Metazoa > Chordata > Mammalia > Rodentia > Gliridae > Graphiurus > Graphiurus murinus. Next base: position 16,501 of record PVLC010025987.1, on the reverse strand, counting down.
TCTTTTTTGACATTTTCATTGAAATGCCTATAGGCAAAAGGAGTAAGATATATATATATATATATATATATATATATATATATATATGGCATGTAAACGCATATATGTTATATGCGTTTACATGCCATATAGCATTGTGGTACTTTAAAGAAATATAAATAATACAATATGATTGCAAAAATGTTTTTTTTTAAAGTAGGGCCAGGTAAACTACAAATAGATTAGGAAAAAAATACTAGGGAAATATGAATAGGAGAAGGTATACTTATGCAGGTTGTACCACTATTTTGACAACAAGATTCTCCATGGATAAAGCAACATGGTAAACATAATTAGTCACAAAAGCCACATTACTGGTTAATGACAGACTGAGTATTTACAGTTTGACACCAAGAGCAGCACAGAAAAAGCTATTCAAAGGTAAAGACTTTTAACTCTTTTCAGTTTGAAACTATTCAGAGCAAATATAATGAACCCTATATACACTTAGGCATTTAACCTATGATTAGTGCCATATCAAATGATGTCTTTGGAAATAGTTTGAGTCTCTGTTTCACTTAAAACTAATCTGTAGCATATAAAACTCAGGAGTTATTTTCCACTTGTCAATATTCAAATAGAAAATAAAGTTGTTTCAAAATGACAATGAAGAATAAAGTAAATACAGAATGATACAGAAGCCAACTAAAGTGCTAAGAGATGCTTGAACCAAATCAAATTAAATGCTGGTGAGCCGGGACCCATGATTGCAAAATACCTATGGAAACACCTCAGCCAAGATACAGACATGAGCGGAAGGGTACTGCCAAGTGTAAACTGTTCAAATGCTCCCATCATTCATGAGGAGAGCTAAGTCCTCCATTGTAAAATGCCCTCCCTTTATCACACACAAAACCGCAAAGACCATTAAAGAGTTGATATTTTATACCAGTAAATTTGAGGGGAGTTGTTAATACTAAATATGGCTCTCTTCTGTCTTTCTTCATGTGTTTGTCGTGGAAGAGGTGTGCTTATACCATTTGACCCTCATACCTAAAATGAACTGATTAAGTCAGGGATGGTCAACTGAGCCAAATTTGGTCACTGGGCCACTTTCCATGGCATTTGGGACTGAATCAATGGCACATAAAACCGTAGATGTTTTCTGTAAGTTATTTACATCTTTTAGGTTACAAAATCATTTGTAGAAAAAGTAGAATGAAGCAGTTATGCAGGGAGAAGCAAAATGAGAGAGAGTGAAGAGAGAGAGGGAGGTATATAGAGGAAATTATAAGGGAAAAGGAGGGAGGGTTGGAGAGAAGTGGGGGACACTAGTGTGGGCAGTGAGAGAAAGGGAGAATGAGATGGCAATTGTGATTGCAAGATTCAATGAAGAAGAACCAACTAAAAATCCTTCCTGGCTTCCCACAGCAACTCTAGTAAACACCTGTGCTATAGGCTCAACTTCCTCACTACCCTGCATTCCCAGGAGATCCCCATATGCTTTCAATAAACATCCTTCTCATTTAAGCTTAATGCAGGTATATTTTTACTAATTTTAACCTAAAAGTTGTAATTTATGCAGGTATAAATTACAATCCCTTCAAATGCATCTAAAGGTTAAAGATAGACATAGTCTTAATCTGAGTGAAATAATTTAAAAGATTTATAATATATTATTTCTGCATATATATCTGAGAATAGGAAAAAAGATAACATTTATGCAGGGTAATGAGTGTTGGTAAATGGAAATAAGAAAGCAGGAAAAAACTAATAGAAAAGCAAAGTATAGGAAAAGATAAAGTTGTAGGCCTAGTGAGGAGAAAAATAGATTAGAGTAATATAGATGTTAAAAAAAATGTTAGTAACATAAGGGAATATCTAGCTTCCATACCTCTGAAAAGCATTGAACCTATTTCTAGAGTGTGAATATTTATGTCTCAGAACAAGTAGTAGTTTACATTATTTTTTAGATTAAACATCCAGCATGGCCACAGTGGCTAAGTAGATTTTCATTCTCTGAATGAGTAGGTAGTCTTCCTTGTTTTGACTCCCAGTTGAATTAGCATTACAATAAGGAAATGTCCATTTTCATTTAGATCAGAATATAATTCTTTGGCAATACAGAAACAAATTTGGCTAAATGATTTGGCTCTTCCAAATCATAGTAAATGACATAGTAAACAACCCTTTCAACTTAGTGTTCTTTAAAATATATTAATGTGGGCACATTAGTGGAGAACTGAATAAGTAACAATAAAAATTCAGTTCAGGTAAAGGGATGAAATAAAAGCACAGTCAGTTACATTCAATAGTTTTCTTCAATAGAACTCCCTTTTAACTTGGACAATATGTTGAGGATATCTATTACTTGGCTAAGGAAACTGAAGACTTCTCTGCCATATTGTATTTTCCTGGGTCATTTAATAAAGACACAAGTTGGATTACTGGAAAAATAGTGGAAAGAATCAATCCCTCAAATACAAAAGGCCACTCTTGAAAACATGTGGGCTATTGGAGTTACTTTGCTCTTCTGGACTCTAAAGTCTCCATCTTAACTTTGGCCCTACCTAGAGAGTGACTTTTTAAACTGTTTCCCATACTCCCCATGATGTGTCTGTTGAAAAAGAGAAACCCAGCCCTTTTTCTGTGCATTTATGTATGTATGTATGTATGTATGTATGTATGTATGTATGTATGTGTGTATTTATTCGCTGTGGTACTAGGGATTGAGCCCAGAGGCATTCTACCTTCAAGTTATACCCCAGCCCAATTTTATTTCTTATTTGGAAACAGGGTCTCACTAGGTTGACTAGATCTCACTAGTTGCTGAGGCCGCCCTTGAACCTTTGATCCTCCTGTCTCAGCCTCCCAAGTACTGGGATGACAGGCATGTGCCACCATGCCTGGCTCTTTTATGTGCTTGTTATTTTTTATTTTTATTAATTGGTGCATTGTAATCATACATCTTTGTTGGGTACACGCTGATAAAGGTATATATGCACACATTTCTCATTTAACTCCTTGCCCAAATCCCACCCCACTCCCTCACCCTCCTGCCTTCTCAAGTTCAGTTTAGTGATTGACTTTGATATATTTGTGAAAGTACATCATGTGCATTAGGATGTCCCCATCATCAATCACCTTCAGTTAAGTCAACTTCTTTACTTATCTAGGGTTTCTCCTTTTTCACCTGAAGTCCCTCTTATGCCCCATCTTCTCCCTAGCATCCGATATTAGGGAGAACATATGCTTTTTTGCAGATGACATGATACTATATTTAGAAGACCCAACAAAGTCAACCAAAAAAAAATTATAGAACTGGTCAACAAATTCAGCAAAGTGTCTGGACACAAAATCAATCTTAAAGAATCAGAAGCTTTCCTGTATGACAACCATAAATCCACTGAAAAAGAAATCCAGAAAATAATTCCACTCACAATAGCACCCCCAACAATAAAATACTTAGTGATAAACCCAACCAACAAGATAAAAGACCTCTATAAGGAAAACTATAAAAGGTTGAAAAAAGAGATTGATGAAGACTTTAGAAAATGGACTGATCTTTCATGCTCTTGGATAGGCAGAATAAATATCATCAAAATGGCCATCCTCCCAAAAATTATCTACAGATTCAATGCAATACCCATGAAATTACCAAGGTCACTCCTCACAGACATAGAAAAATCAGTCCTTAAATTCATTTGGAACAACAAAAAGCCCAGGATAGCCAATGTTGTTCTTAGCAATAAGAACCATGCAGGAGGTATCACAAAACCTGACTTTAAACTCTACTACAAAGCCACAGTAATAAAAACAGCATGGTATTGGCACAAAAACAGACACATAACCAATGGAGCAGAATAGAAGACTCAGAAACTATCGTCCCCTGTACCAGACCCTCAACCGCTCGGAACCAATGGAGACAATAATCACACGTTGCTGGTTCAAGCATCTTTTATTGTACCTCTCTCTCTCTCTCTCTCTCTCTCTCTCTCTCTCTCTCTCTGTATCTCTCTCTCTGGGACAGAGGATGTTACCCAAGCAGTAACAGTAATCATTCTCTTAACCCTGACAGTAACCTTCTCTCTGGCTGCAATTGTCTCTCTCACCCCACTCTCCTTCTCCATAGCCGTTCCTTGCAATTGTAGTCATCATTCCATCCCATTCCATTTCTCCATCCTCCTCTAGGGCGAGAGGTGGAGTACTCTTAAAGCCAACCAGGGCTTGAGCCACGAGGTGCCTGCATACAGCTCTCACCTGGGAGCACTCTCAGGCCACGGGCTCTGGCGTGCTGGTGCATGCGCTCTAGCGTGGTGCAGCCCTAGGATGTTACCACCTGCAGCTGCTCCTGGCACTCCACCAGGCACCATCTTGAGGCAGGGTCTAGCCAGGCCCAGCTAAGACCCCAACAAGAAACAGATCCACGTGTTACAGCCAACTGATTTTTGACAAATGAGTAAAAAATATACACTGGAAAAATGATAGCCTCTTCAACAAATGGTGTTGGCAAAACTGGTTAACTATATGCAGGAAAATGGAAATAAACCCCACTTTCTCACCCTGCACAAGAGTCAACTCAAGGTGGATCAAAGACCTGGAAGTCAGGCCAGAGACCTTGCAACTACTTGAAGAGGGCGTAGACCCAACACTTCAACACATAGGCACAGGTAAAAACTTCTTCAACAAGACCCCAAAAGCACAAACAACTCAAAGGAAGATCAATACATGGGATTTCATTAAACCGAAGAGCTTCTGTGCAGCAAAGGAAACTATCAAGAACCTCAACTGAGAGCCCACAGAGTGGGAGAAAACATTTGCCAGCTACTCTTCTGATAGAGGTCTAATATCTAGGATATACAGAGAGCTCAAGAAAATAACAGCTAAGAAAACAAATAACCCAATCAAAAAGTGGGCAAAGGATCTAAATAAAAACTTCACAAAAGAAGAAATACAAATGACCAATAAATGTATGAGGAAATTTTCTACATCATTAGCAATCAGAGAGATGCAAGTCAAAACTGCCTTGAGATTTCACCTAACTCTGATCAGAATGGCAATCATCAAAAACACAAACAACAACAAATGCTGGTGAGGGTGTGGAGAAGTGGGAACCCTAATACATTGTTGGTGGGATTGCAAATTAGTGCAACCACTTTGGAAAACAGTATGGAGGATCCTCAGATGAATGGCAATGACCCTACCATATGATCCAACAATATCACTTCGGGGTATCTACCCAAAAGATTGGAAACCAAACTATCAGACTGACACATGTGTATCTATGTTTATAGCTGTACACTTCACAATTGCCAAACTATGGAAACAGCCAAGATGTCCATCGACAGATGAATGGATTACAAAACTATGGGATATGTACACAATGGGATATTACTCAGCCATAAAGAAGAACAAAATCATGTTATTTGCAGGGAAATGGATTCAATTGGAAATCATTATGTTAAGTGATATTGGTCAGTCTTTTCTGTGCTTTTAAACAGCCATCTTAGCCAGGAATCTATCTATTCAGGGTGTTAGAGCTTATCCTTGCTTGGCAAGGGGCTGATGGGAACTTTTCTTATTATTGAGTTTGAAAAGTAAAGCACATGATATTAAATATTAGGTATTATATTTCTTATGTCTAAGTTTTTTTTTAATAGAAAACATATTTCTTTCTCCACATTGCTTTCCCATATCCATGGATGCAATTCTTAAATGAATTCTTCTTTGGATGTTTGGACATGAACAACATAAATGAATTAATATTTTAAGAATTCTTTATAACAGCATGACTATGAGAATGCATAGAATAATATTTAAATAAAGCCACTCCTATGTGATTTTTTTTTTCCTGGTTGGAATACTGCCTGCTCTGATTTGTTAAAATTTTTTTTTTGGAGTGGTTTTAATTTTATTTCTGATGAAGTTTTAGAATTTATTCCAATATCTACCCTGCATCAGGTTTTCCTTCAATTATTCATCTGTTGTTTCTGTATCATGCAAATTAATGATAACTCAGACATCATAACTTTGGAAAAGATAGGCCCACTTTTCATGGGTATTGAAGTTTCTCTACCTGGAAGGCCTTGCATGTCAATCTTCCTTGCCACTTCTTCAGGCCTTTTTAAGGGACTGAGCAGGTCCTCATGGACTTTATGCACAATTCTGTATCAGGTCCTCAGTATTCCTTTGTGATGAATCTAGACTTCTGGCCTCTGGGTGATGTTAAGATTACAGCCCAGCCCCTGTCTGCACGATGCCTGGACCTAGAACCAAGGCCGGTGGGCATCAGCCTGCTCTCACCCTTCTGGGTTTTATCTTTCAGTTTTGGAAACCTAGAAATATTTTTTTCTTTCAATCTCAGTTAATATATTTTTAAATTTTTCAAAATTCATCTGAATCTACATGTATTTAGAGAGGGGGAGATATTCAATTTAGTTTACTCTGTCATTCTACTGGCATACTTTAAGACTCAGTTTACTAGCTAGTTATTGGATTCTATTACCTGGATATTTCTGGGACCTTGAGCTTACCATGTTCCAAATTTATCTCCTTATTCTTAGTCATTTTGTTTGTAATCTGGATGATATGAAATAGAATTAAAACCAGTGAGTTGTTTTATCAATTAGTGGTAGAGCTCAGAATGCCTGTCATAAACAATCTTTCTGCCTCTTAGTAGTGCTTTGTATTCAAGGTAAAGGCTGCTGCTTCTTTTTAGACTTGGGAAGCATTTCTGATGTAACAAACTGAGAAGTTAGTTTTAAGAGACACTTGAGGGACATACTAGAAGGGACAACTCTTCTTCTGATATTCATTGCCAAACTATTCCTCATTCAGGTCTTAGCCTAAAGGCCACATCCAAATGAATCCCTTCCTTTCAACACCCAACTAAAACTACTTTCTGCCTTACCCCCACTTATTCATAAGCTCATTAATTTTTAATTGCCTTCTCTCATCAATAAGATTCTAGTGCCTAGAATAGTACCAGAAACATAGTGTGATTTCATCAAATATTAGATTCATCAATTGCATGAATTGATTTTTTTTTCTAGGAATAAACTTGACCTTTAGGTAGATTATTGAATGTATGCAAAGACACTGTGGAACCAGTAATTTAATTTGATTAATTACTTTGCAAAGTGTCAGTATGTAAAATCAAATACTTTCTATTCTGCACATTCCAAAGCATTTTAGATATTAATTATTTAAATACTGTAGGTCAGTGACCACTATGACAGAGAACAAAGCTGCTGCTAATCTGATGCAGCTCACCCAAAGCAGTGGAAAGATTTTATAAGAAAGCAAAATATTACACAGGGCATTGAGGTCTCCCTCATTTAATAAATGCCACAAAATTCAATGTTTATACAACAATCTCTGACGGATGTGTTGATTTGGAATATTAATGGGATATGTAGTGCAGAGTAAATGCTTAATAATGGCAGCTGCATACTAATAATTCATACTGTTCTATTTTTAGTTTTCTCAGCCTGAGGCAAAGTTCATATGGAACTCACAAACCCAAGGTAGCAAGAATTAGGAAAAATCAAAGTGATACAGGAAATAAGGAAAAACGACAAAGCTAGTGTATTGCCAAGTTTCACAAGAAAGCATGGCCAGTTGCCCTGTCATAAGATATATGTCTAGAGAGACCCATATGGAAACAAAGCATGCTGGAATCATCCACTAGGGAGAGGGAAGGCCATCAAATTTGTCTGTAGAGTTCTTCCTGCTTCCTATCTCTTCTGAAGTCAGCATAAGATTTATGTTGATGACTATTCTATTTGCAGTTGAAAAGAATGCATCTTCTTGTATTACTCTATGTAGTGTTCTATAAATTTCAAGTAAAGGAAGGTACTGAAAGTGTCATTCATATTTTCTGTTTACTTATATATCTTTTTTAAGTTGTACAATTAGAGTGTTGTTGTTCAAGTAAAAAACTATGTATATTTGTGTGGTTCTTCTTTGGCTCTGTCCATCTGCTTTTGAGGGCTATTATTAAGCACATATTCACTTATGATTGCCATACCTTCTTGACTCACTGACTTTGGTGTCATTATGAAGTATCACTCTGCTATCCTCTTGGTCCTGAAGCCTCCTTGTAGATTGGTACTCCTGTATAACATTCCAGTTTGTTGTTGTTTACTTTTGCACAGATATATTCTTTTCCATCCCTTTACATTCAAAGTATTTTTATATTAAAAATGAGATTTGTGTTGACATGACATAGTTGATTCTGGCTTTTTAAAATCTAGTCTAACAATCTTTGCCTTTTATTTTGAGCATTTACTACATTTACATTTAATGCAATTCTTGATATGGCTGTATTTAGGTCTACTCTTTTGCTGTTTGTTTTAATATGCCACATCTGAGTTTTTGTTTTTTAATCCTGAGTCTCTCTTTTTGACTTCTAGCTGTGTTAATCAGATATTTTATTTATTCCATATTTATTTTTTCTTGGCATTGTAATTATATCTCTTACAATGACATAGAAGATTTCTATCATTTCAAAGGCAAATCAATTTTTTCCTTTTGTGTACTATATTTGCGATATTTTCTGTTATTTTATCTTTAAATTCACTGATCTTCATTTCTGTGGTCACTAGTTGATAATCTCACCTAACATTTTTTTCATTTCAAATATTATTTTTAATCTCTGTAAGTTTCATTTGAATATTCTTTAAATGTTGTATTTATTTTATTCTACTCATTTCTGCTTCTCCCTTCCTGAATGTATGGAACACATATATAATAGCTACTTCTATTTTCTATTATTTCTGGGCCTATTTCTGTTGATTGCTTCCTCTTGCAGTTATTTTGTTGTTGTTACTGCTTTCCTGTTTGCGTTAGAAGTCAGGAAATTTTGTATTGCATGTTTTATGCAACTTTTTTGTTGCTTTGGCTTTTTTTAATATGTTGGATATTTTTTGACGTGTTAAGATACTTGGAGACAGTTGAGTCTTTCTAAAGATTGCTTTTAATTTTTTTAGAGTGGATCATGGAGAACTAGCTAGTATGTGGCTAATGTATTTCTTATATCTCTTTGTTGATTCTATCTGATACTCTATATATTATAAGGTTTTTCTACTCTGGCTGAAATATGCACATGCTATCTCCATTTATATGATGTCTAGGAATTGTTCTGCTTACTCTTTTTCTGGCGTTTAGTAGTTTTCTCTCATTCATGGGCAGGTATATCCTCAAGTAAACAATCAAAACATCCTTACTACACATCTTCAGTGTAGTGTTCTCCTTTCCAGTAGCTGATCCCAGAAATTCTAGTTGCTTTGGTTTCCTTGGGATAAGATCTCTGTCTATTCAACCCAGCACTCCTCTCAAATTTTGTTTATATTTCCCCTTCCTATACAGCTATTTGGAAATTGACCCCAAGAAGTAAGCTATACAATGATAGGACTCTCTTGGTTTGTGTCCCCTTTCTCTGGAATGACAGTTTTGTGCTGCTTATTGGCCAGGGTCTAAAAAGTAATGTTCTATAATTTCCATAAATTAAAACTCAGACTGGTTTTCTAATTGTCCTTTTTTCTACTTTATTTAGGGTTAAATTGATGTTCCTTTGTCATTTTTGTTTTTACATTTCACATTTCCTTTAAAGCAGATGTAAGATTTTGGTTGTTTTCTGTTTCTTAAAAATTTCCAAATATTACCTAGCTGTATTTGAATCACTGATATTTTTTTGAACTTGTTTACTATGGTTAAATAATGTACTACAAACAATTCAATCATTTAAAATATAGTGAGACTTGACTTCTGAAATTATATAATTTAAATTTGGGTAGATGCTATGTGTACTTGCAAAGAATGTGTATTCTATACAAATCATAGGCACAGTTACTAAATCAATTTAAAAACATTTGTTCAAGCCTTTTATATACTATGTGATCTCTCTTTTTTTGTCAGCTGTTGAGAACAATATATTCATTACTTACAATTGTTGGTTTGCTTGTTTTTTTGCTTTAGATTTGTAAATGTTTGCTTTCTATGTGCTGAATCTAAGGTACTGACTACTTAGCTATTTAGGCACCAACAGGTGCATTTTAACCTTTAATTTTTGATATTTTTATAAGTACATTTTAAAAACAAACTCTTATATTAATATGGCATACCATATTGGTATGGCATACCATTTTCAATCTTTTTACTTATAATCATTGTGTGTCATAACAAAACAAATAACTTCTAAGGAACCAAAAGAAAGTTTTTGTCTCTTTTAAATCCAGTTTTACAAATGTAATTTCATATATGGTATATTTAGTTCACTTATTATTTTTAGATGTTATTGAAATGTTTAATTTGTAACATATTGTTTTCTATCTTGTTATCTTCTGAGGTCCTTTTACTTTTTTGTCTTGCCCACTTTTGAATTAATAACATGTTTTAAGATTTTATTTTCTATCTTTCAGATTTTTAATTGCAAGTTATTATTTTTATACATGCCCTTATAAAACTGTTATGGAAAATATAACATATAAAATTGAACTTTGCAGTTTTTTTTTATTTTGTCATTTCTAGGATAAATTCAGAATTTAGGAATGCTATAATTTCATTTTTCTTTTTCCCATACTTTTATTTTGTTTTGTGTTTTTAGTCTATGAAGCATTGTTTTGCTTTGTGTATTCAAAATTCATTTACAAGTACTTACATTTTTGCCCACTTTTCTTGTATTCCATCTGTTTGAGATGACATTTTCCTTTAACAAAAATTCCTTGTGCATATTTTTTTCTTGGAATTGCTAGAGATTGAACCCAGGGGTTTAGTACCTCTGAGCTACACCTCCAGCTCTATTTTATTTTTTTTATTTTTGAAACAGGCTCTCACTAAGTTCTGAGACCCTCTCTAAGTTGCTGAGGTTTGTATCAAATCTGTAATTCTCCTGTTTCAGCCTCCCAAGTACAGGTATTATAGGCATACTTCTTCTGTTCTTCAGTATTTCTCTTAGTTAAGAATTGTTCATGATAAATTCTTTCAATGTATTGATCTGAAATGTTCATCCAATCTTAAAATTTGGAAAACTTCTTTTAATGTTCAGTACAGAATTCCAGTGTGGCTCTTTCCCTTTTTGTTGTTTAAATTTGTGCTGTGTTTTCTTATGGTCTTCATTTTTCTGTATTGAGAACTTGAAAATCAGGTTTTTTTTTTTTTTTCCTTTTTGCTGTTAATTTGAAAGCACTGTGTCTTCCTTTCTCACCATTGCCTAAAGAGTTGTTTTGAAAATTTACTCTTTGATTTGAAGGATAATTTCTGTGATTTTTCCTAGATAGAATTCCATGTGTGTTTATTATATTCAGGGATTTTGTAACTTTTTAAATCTCTGGGTTGGAGCCATTCATCAATTTTTGACAATTATTGTCCATTTTATCTTCAAATATATTTTCTGTTCCATTTTATCTTTATTTCAGACTTCAGTTATGCTTTTGTTCAATCTTTGGACTCTGTGTGACCTGCCAGTTCTTTGACCATGTTTTATTCTCATAAACAATTGATGAACTCTTAAATTCAGGCATTACACTTTCAATTCTAGGATGCTCATTTGATTCTTTAAAAATATATGTTCCAGTTCTTTGGTAAAATAAAATTCTTTAACTTTTTGTCCATTTCCATCTTTAATCTATTTTCTTGAACATATGAGTGCTAATTATTTTAGTTTTTCTCTGATAATGTAAATATATTGTATAAGTTTCCATTTTCTTTTCATTTTTTGCAGTACTGGGGACTGAATCCAGGGGCATTCAACCCTGGAGCTCCACCCCATTCCTATTTTTTATTCTTTATTTTGAAACAGGATTTCACTAAGTTGTGGAGGGCTTCACAAAGTAGCTGATGCTGGCCGTGCGAACCCAGATCCTCTGGTCTCACCCTCCCCAGTAATGGGATTACAAGTGTGTGCCACCATGACCGGCTAAATTTCCATTTTTGATTATTTAATTATATGATTTTTATTTCTTTGTATGTCTCAGAATTTTTTTTTACTGAATGTTGATCATTTTATTTGTCTTATTTGTCCTCATGAGGAAAATTTTCTGGTTCAAAATATTTCATCCTTCCTGAAAATAGAATCTCCAAACTCACATGCTTTCCAGAGCCATAAACTGCAGGACCTGGTGAAGATTTATTCATTTATTTATTTATTTATTTATTTTATAATAATTGGTGCATTGTAATAATACATGTTTGTTAGGTACAAGCTGATAAAGGCATATATGCACACATTTCTCATTTAACCCCTTCCCCAATTCCCACCCCACTCCCTCGCCCTCCCTCCTTCTTAAGTCCAGATTAGTGATTGACCTTGATATATTTGTGAAAGTACATCATGTGCATTAGGGTGTCTCCCTCTCCCCCCCGTCCATCCCCCTCAGTTAAGACAACATCCTTGCTCATCTAGGGCTTCTCCTTTTTCATCTGGAGACCCTCTTATGCCTCATCTTCTCCCTAGTATCCACATATTAGGGAGAGCATATGCTTTTTTACTTTTTGTGATTGACTAATCTCACTTAACATAATGTTTTCTTGGTGCATCCATTTACCTACAAATAACATGATTTTGTTCTTCTTTATGGCTGAGTAATATTCCATTGTATACATATCCCATAGTTTTGTAATCCATTCATCTATCGATGGACATCTTGTCTGTTTCCATAGTTTGGCAATTGTGAAGTGTGCAGCTATAAACAAAGATACACATGCATCAGTCTGATTGTTTGTTCTCCATTTTTTTTGGTAGATACCCAGAAGTGGTATTGTTGGATCATATGGTAGGTTCCTTCCTATTCATCTGAGGATCCTCCATATTGTTTTATAAAGTGGTTGCACTAATTTGCAATCCCACCAACAAGGTATTAGAGTTCCCACTTCTCCACATCCTAGCCAGCATTTGTTGTTGTTTGTGTTTTTGATGATTGCCATTCTGATCAGAGTTAGGTGAAATCTCAAGGCAGTTTTGATTTGCATCTCTTTGATTGCTAATGATGTAGAAAATTTCCTCATACATTTATTGGCCATTTATATTTCTTCTTTTGTGAAGTTTTTACTTAGATCCTTTGCCCACTTTTTGATTGGGTTATTTGTTTTCTTAGCTGTTATTTTCTTGAGCTCTCTGTATATCCTAGATATTAGACCTCTATCAGAAGAGTAGCTGGCAAATATTTTCTCCCACTCTGTGGGCTCTCAGTTGAGGTTCTTGATAGTTTCCTTTGCTGCAGAGAAGCTCTTCAGTTTAATGCAATCCCAAGTATTAGTCTTCCTTTGAGTTAATTGTGCTTTTGGGGTCTTGTTGAGAAAGTTTTTACCTGTGCCTATATGTGGAAGGGTTGGTCTTATGCCCTCTTCAAGTAGTTGCAAGGTCTCTAGAATGACTTCCAGGTCTTTGATCCACCTTGAGTTGACTCTTGTGCAGAGTGAGAAAGTGGGGTTTATTTTAATTTTCCTGCCTATGGTTAGCCAGTTTTGCCAACACCATTTGTTGAAGAGGCTATCGTTTTTCCAGTGTATATTTTTGGCTCCTTTGTCAAAAATCAATTGACTGTGAGCATGCGGGTCTGTTTCTGAGTCTTCTATTCTGCTCCATTGGTCTATGTGTCTGTTTTTGTGCCAATACCATGCTGTTTTTATTACCGTGGCTTTGTAATAGAGTTTGAAATCAGGTATTGTGATACCTCCTGCATGGTTCTTATTGCTAAGAACTACTTTGGCTATCCTGGGCTTTTTGTTGTCCCAAATGAATTTAAGGACTGATTTTTCTAAGTCTGTGAAGAGTGACCTTGGCAATTTCATAGGTATTGCATTGAATCTGTAGATCACTGTTCGGAGGATGGCCATTTTGATGATATTTATTCTGCCTATCCAAGAACATGGAAGATCTTTCCATCTTCTAAGGTCTTCATCAATTTCTGTTTTCAACTTTTTATAGTTTTCCTTATAGAGGTCTTTTACTTCTTTGGTTAGGTTTATCCCTAAGTATTTTATTTTTGGGGGTGTTATTGTGAGTAGAATTGCCTTCTGAATTTCTTTTTCAGTGGATTTATGGTTGGCATACCGAAAAGCTTCTGATTTTTTAAGATTGATTTTGTTTCCAGACACTTTGCTGAATTTGTTGAACAATTCTATAAGTTTTTTCGTTGACTTTGGTGGGTCTTCTAAGTATAGTATCATGTCATCTGCAAAAATGGATAGTTTTAGTTCTTCTTTCCCTATTTTTACCCCTTTGATTTCCTTCTCTTGTCTTATTGCTCTGGCTAGAGTCTCAAGTAGTATATTGAACAGAAGAGGTGATAATGGACATCCTTGTCTTATTCCTGTTTTTAGTGGGAACTCTTGCAGTTTCTCTCCATTTAATATGATGCTGGCTGTGGGACTATTGTATATTGCTTCTATGATGTTGAAGTACGTACGTTTCCTTCTATTCCAATTCTCTTAAGTGCTTTTAGCATGAATGGGTGTTGGATCTTGTCAAATGCTTTTTCAGCATCAATTGAGATGATCATGTGATTTTTATCTTTGATTCTGTTTATGTGGTGAATTACATGGATTGTTTTCCATATGTTGAACCAGCCTTCCATCCCTGGGATGAACCCGACTTGGTCATGGTGTATAATTTTCTTGATGAGGTTTTGAATGCGCATTGCTAGTATTTTGTTTAGCAGTTTTACATCTAATTCATCAATGATATAGGCCTATAGTTTTCTTTTCTTGAGCTATCTTTATTTGGCTTTGGTATTAATGTGATGTTGGCTTCATAGAATGTGTTTGAGAGGGTCCCATTTCTTTCTATTTCACAGAATAGTTTGAGGAGTATTGGGATTAGCTCTTCTCTAAATGTTTTATAGAATTCACTTGGAAAACCATCATACCCTGGGTTTCTGTTTGATGGTACACTATTTATTGCTGTTTCTATCTTCTTGATTCCTCTAGGTCAGTTTAAGTTTTCTATATCATCTTGACTCAAATTAGGGAGGTTATATGTATCTAGAAATTTGTCAATTTCTACTAGATTTTCCATTTTGTTGGAGTATAGTTTTTCAAAATAGTTTCTGATGATCCTTTGTATTTCCATACTGTTGGTGGTAATATCACCTTTTTCATATCTTATTTTGGTAATTTGGGTTGATTCTCTCTTTCTTTTGGTTAGGTTGGCCAATGGTTTATCTATCTTGTTTATTTTTTCAAGAAACCAGCTTTTGGTTTTGTTGATTTTCTGTATTGTTTTTTTATCCTGTACTTCATTAATTTCTCCTCTGATTTTCATGATTTCCTGTCCTCTACTAGCTTTGGTGTTGGACTGTTCTTGTTTTTCAAGTGCTTTGAGCTGTGTCATTAGGTTATTTATTTGGTGATTTTCTGTTCTTCTTATGTGGGCACTCAGTGCTATAAATTTTCCTCTTAGTACTGCCTTCAAAGTCTCCCAGAGGTTTTGATATGTTGTATCTCTGTTTTCATTGGTTTCTAGGAATTTTTAAATTTCTCCCTTTATTCATCTATGACCCAATCCTCATTCAGCAATGTGGTGTTCAATCTCCATGTGTTTACATGGTTACTCTGGGTCTTCTTAGAGTTTATTTCTAATTTCACTCCATTGTGCTCTGAAAAGATGCAGGGAATTATGTTGCATCTTTTGAATTTGCCAGTGCTCACTTTGTGGCCCAGAATGTGGTCTATTTTGGAGAAGGTTCTATGTGCAGCTGAGAAAAATGTGAATTCAGCTGTAGTTGGGTGAAAGAGTTTATATGTGTCTAATAGGTCCATTTGGTTTATGGTATTGTTTAGGTCTAAGGCGTCTCTACTGACCTTTTGTTTAGAACATTGGTCTAGTGATGTGAGAGGAGCATTGATGTCTCCCAGTATTAGTGTATTGGGATCTATGTGTGCCTTTATTTCATACAGAGTTTGTTTTATGAAAGTGGCTGCACCTATGTTTGGGGCATAGATGTTGATAATTGTTATTTCCTCTTGCAGGATTGTTCCTTTCACTAGTAAAAAATGACCTGCTTTGTCTCTTATATGCCTATTATTCTTAGGTTAGCTCTTTTAAAATTTAAAATTGGCCCAAATCTCATCGATGTCCAATTCCCACTATCGATTTTTTTTCTAAATTATCTACTATGGATTCATTTTTGGAATGGTCATCTTCTAAGAGTGATATTCTATTTTCCATGTGATATAGTCTACTGTTTTTAGTTTGTATTGATGCCTTCACTTCAGTTATTGCACCTTTCACTTCCTTCAATGCTTCTCTTTGGTTCCTTTTCAGGTCATCAGATTTTTTTTTGTTTATTTGTTGCTTATTTCTTTCCAACTCTCTCTACATTATTTCCTAAAATCTTGTGTTGTTTCTAATATTAAATTGATTGTCAGATCTAGCATTATATCTGAATTGTTCTTCTGGTAATCTCTGCCATTCTGGATTGGTGAGATCTGTTATTGAGGGGTTGTGGTGGCTCATTGTTTCTTTACTATTTTTCCTTCTCATGGTTCCCCTGTTCTTAAATTTATATCTTTGCTGCTCTTG
>PVLC010025986.1:0-23143 GCA_004027655.1 Graphiurus murinus | reverse complement strand
CTGGGGGTATAGCTCGGAGGTAGGATGCCCCTGAGTTCAATCCCTAGTGCCACAAAAAAAAAAAAAAAAAAAAAAAAAGAACATATACCTCTTAGAATAATTAAATGAGACAAATAAAAGCACTCCGCACTGAATAAGCTTTGTATAAAACTAACTTACAGAGAGGTAGGGAGAGGCTAGGTATATATCTCCATGAATTCCAACACAAATTCCCCCCAAGAGGCAAATGTGAAAAAATTCCTCATGTTTGAGTCTGTCCCTTGGCTTTGACAAGGACAAGACGTCCTCAATAGGATGGCCTTCCTAACATGGTCTGGAGACTTTCCAATTCCTGCTCTGCTGCTAAAAGCTGTTAGGGTTGGCTTAATTATCTAATAAATAGAAGAGTTGCCCTGCCTGTTTGAAAGGACACGTGGAAAGAACAGGCTTAGAATGAGAAGGCCCAAATGCCTGCCTCTATTCACAATTTAAAATTCCAGGGACCGAGGATCAGTGCCTCGGTCCCGCTTTCAAGGTCTCCGCATGGTCTGTCGTTCAATTTAGACAAAAATCAAGGCAGGAAAGACATTACCTCATGTTGCTGAAAATAAAAAAAGCACAGGAAATCTAAATCAAGGACACAGACTCGCCGGAACCTAGAAGTGCTAACCTATGGGGAAAAAACACGCTACCTTTAAGACATTTATTTATAAAATAACTGAGAAATGTGGACCCGCGGGGGAGGGGCTGGGCCCTGGAAGCGCCGGTGTCCGGGCGTGCGGCGAGGACGGGCGCCGGGCGTGCGCCAGGGGGCCAGTTTGGCCGTCGACTTCGCCCAGGGCCCACAAATTCGTCTCCAGGGAGAGTCTGGGAAGCAGGAGCATAGGCAAGATCTGGTGGCGACATGACGGCTCCCTCATCCCCAAATCCCAGTGCCCTGAGTGGCGTCGTGAGGCCGCAACAGTCGCCCCAGCCCCTCAGGGTGGGCCCTCACCCAGAGCGATGCTAGCTGCAGAACGCGGGTAGCGCGGAATCCCGGGGGAACCGGCCGAAAGATGATCTGGAACCCAGCGGTGGGGGATGGGGACGGAGCCAGAAGGACCCGAGTGGGGGAGGGGAGCAACAACCTTCGCGGCCATTTTGTCCTCGCTCCATTTCCGTCTTCTCCTCTCGGGCTCCGGCGCCAAACCCCTCCCTGCAGCCTCCGCGCTCCCCCGGCCCCGGTTCCGCGCGGGGCCAGAGCGCGGCTGGGGCTGCCGCTATTGGTTGGCTCCGGTGTGCCCGCCCCTCGTTGGCCTCCTCCTTCCGCCCCCCGCCCGCGCTGGCTGAGGGCGCATGCGTAGAAGCGGGCGCTCCCCTCCCCCCGCCTGGCGTGACGGAGGACTCCCGCGCGCGGGCTCTTACAGCCCCACCCTCCCTTTCCCTCCCAGGTCCTTCGGAGAGCGGGGGCGAGCATGAAAGTTCCAGAACGCTGCGGAGGTGCGTCATCGGGAGGTGGGGTGGGCTGGGGGCGGGCGGGGGCGAGGCCCGAGGAGCGGATACGCGCTTGTCATTGGGGGTTGCGGAGGTTGCCCGACACTCATTGGCTGAGGAGGCGGTGATCGGCAGCGGCCGGGGCGGGCCCCTTCTGGAAGGTTCTGAGACAGGGTATAAGAGACAGGGTGGCGGGCGGAAACCGGTCTCATTGAACGCGGCGGCAGCTCCTGAGGTTCTTGTGTTCTCTTTGCGGGCAGAGTCGGGCCTACGCACAAGGTAGGCCTCTGCTATGCTTCTCGGGTCCTTGGTGTCCGAGCGTGTGCGGCTCGCGCTAGGCGGGCTGGCGGCGGCGGGGTCTGGGGCGGCCCGCGGGGGGGACGGGGCGGCTTTATTCCCTCGGGTGCAGCGGCCTCCGGCTGCCGTGGGCAGAGGAGAGGGAGAGGGTGCTGGCGGGCTTGGCTGCCTGCCAGGTACAGACGGCGGCGTCCGCGGCCCCAGCGACCGCATGGTGGGGTGGGGTGCCGCATCCGCCGCCCGCTCGGGGCACGGAGCCAGCTTTCCGCCCCGGCCCCATTCTTTGTCTAGCGCCCCCTTGCTTTAAGTGCTCCTGGCATTCAGCCAGGGTGGAGGTGCTGCTTGGAAATGGCTTAAAACGTAGGGTCGGCCTGGCTTGGGGGCGGGCGGAGCACAGGGCACCCCTGGAGATTGAGACCACGTGCTCAGCGTCCCAGACGTTGAGGGCAGACGGGTCGCCCTGTTAGGGTTGGCGCAGCAATCTCTGCTGCAGCGTTGCTGTTCTGACCGGATAGCGTAGTCGGGGCAAAATAAGAGTAATCATCTGAATGCTTTTATATCTACTTGAAAGTAGTCTAAGCAAAATAAGGAAAATTCTTAAAGTTGCTTAACTGGATTGCCAAAACGTGTCTTTTGTTTTTCCAGCAACAATGTCTAAAGGACCTGCAGTTGGCATTGATCTTGGCACCACCTATTCCTGCGTGGGTGTCTTCCAGCATGGGAAAGTGGAGATAATTGCCAATGATCAGGGTAACCGAACCACCCCAAGCTATGTCGCTTTCACCGACACCGAACGATTGATTGGGGATGCCGCGAAAAATCAAGTTGCAATGAACCCCACCAACACAGTTTTTGGTAAGTCACTCATTTCAGGGTTTTATAGAATGAGTTTGAGGTCTCTGAAGTAGGAAGTCTTGTAAGAACTGTTGACTTTGTATGTGAAACAGCCGAGAGCCCAATTCCCAGGATAGGGAAAATTCAGAACTGTACTAATTGAGCAGTGGGAGTATGCATCCGTTAACTGCTGAGGTAAAAACTTGTACAAGTAGTACAAAACCACCATCTCAGCCGGGCGTGGTGCCACACGCTTGTAATCCCAGCATTTGGGAGGCTGAGACTAGAGGATTCGGGTTCCAGGCCAGCCTCAGCTACCTAGTGAGGCCCTCTGTAACTTAATGAGACCCTGTTTCAAAATAGAGAATAAAAAAGGGCTGGGGGTATATAGCTCGGAGGTAGAATACCCCTGGGTTCCATCTCCAGTACCACCAACAAAAAAACACCATCTCTTTACGTTGTTGAACTGGAGACACCAAACTTGCATTTCAAATAGTGTGCTTTTTGGCCAAGGGTTAAGGCCCTTGTCACACCCAGTCTTGGCTTCAGTTTTGGTTGGGAGAGTAAACTTAAATTCAATTTGCATAATTCTTTTTACAGATGCCAAACGTCTGATTGGACGTAGATTTGATGATGCTGTTGTACAGTCTGATATGAAGCATTGGCCTTTCATGGTTGTAAATGACGCAGGCAGGCCTAAGGTTCAAGTAGAATACAAAGGAGAGCCAAAGAGCTTTTACCCAGAGGAGGTGTCTTCTATGGTTCTGACAAAGATGAAGGAAATTGCGGAAGCCTACCTTGGAAAGGTGAGATTATTGATAAGTTTGTGATAAGTTCATAGCTATCATGGGGGCAGCAACCATTTGGTATTCCATGAAAAATCCCGTTAGTGCAGGAATTGAGTATGTTGAAACAGTTTCATGAGTAATGATTAGGAGCTGAAAACTTGGCATTAATCTTGTTTTTTTTGTTCCTTATTCCCAGACTGTTACCAATGCTGTGGTCACAGTGCCAGCTTATTTCAATGACTCCCAGCGTCAGGCAACAAAAGATGCTGGAACCATTGCTGGTCTCAATGTACTTAGGATTATCAACGAGCCGACTGCTGCTGCTATTGCTTATGGCCTGGACAAAAAGGTACCACATCCTTTAAATCTAAATCTGGGTTGAAGCTAATTTGAGCTGCCAGGAATTTACATATAAGCTTGTTTTCTTAACAGGTTGGAGCTGAAAGAAATGTGCTGATTTTTGATTTAGGAGGTGGCACTTTTGATGTGTCGATTCTCACTATTGAGGATGGAATCTTTGAGGTCAAATCTACAGCTGGAGACACCCACTTAGGTGGAGAAGACTTTGACAACAGAATGGTCAATCATTTTATTGCTGAGTTCAAGCGCAAGCATAAGAAGGACATCAGTGAGAACAAGAGAGCTGTCAGACGTCTCCGTACTGCTTGTGAACGAGCTAAGCGCACCCTCTCTTCCAGCACTCAGGCCAGTATTGAGATTGATTCTCTTTATGAAGGAATCGACTTCTATACCTCCATTACCCGGGCTCGATTTGAAGAGTTGAATGCTGACCTGTTTCGTGGCACCTTGGATCCTGTAGAAAAAGCCCTTCGAGATGCCAAACTAGACAAGTCACAAATCCATGACATTGTCCTGGTGGGAGGCTCTACCCGTATCCCCAAGATTCAGAAGCTTCTGCAAGACTTCTTCAATGGAAAAGAGCTGAATAAGAGCATCAACCCTGATGAGGCTGTTGCTTACGGTGCAGGTAACAAGTCTTTCCTATCTATGAGCAGTTTGAAAGCAGGCAGTTCAAGCCCCAGCTGACTCGCTGTGATGACGGATTCCAAAACCATTCGTAGTTTCCACCAGAAGTTCTGTGTTGGCTAGTTCCTTCCTTGGATGTCTGAGCGAACTAGATGGGTTAGTGGGTGGTAGAATTGCATTGTGTCTTGTCTTTTAATCTTAATCTTTCAACTTCTCCTTATTTAGCTGTCCAGGCAGCCATTCTCTCTGGAGATAAGTCTGAAAATGTTCAGGATTTGCTGCTCTTGGATGTCACTCCTCTTTCCCTTGGTATTGAAACTGCTGGTGGAGTCATGACTGTCCTCATCAAGCGCAATACTACCATTCCTACAAAGCAGACACAGACATTTACTACATACTCTGACAACCAGCCTGGTGTACTCATTCAGGTGGGTTTTTGTACTGTCTTTGGCATGTAGAGGTTACTTGTATCGCTATGATGATGGATTCCAAAACCATTCGTAGTTTCCACCAGAAGTTTTGTGTTGGCTAGTTCCTTCCTTGGATGTCTGAGCGTACATTCTTGTGAACATTTTGTACAGAAACTCTTAACTCTTGTAGTAACTTGTGTGTTTCCCTTCCTTATTAAGGTATATGAAGGTGAGCGTGCCATGACTAAGGACAACAACCTGCTTGGCAAGTTCGAGCTCACAGGCATACCTCCTGCACCCCGTGGTGTCCCTCAGATTGAAGTCACATTTGACATTGATGCCAATGGCATCCTGAATGTATCTGCTGTAGATAAGAGCACAGGAAAAGAGAACAAGATTACCATCACAAATGACAAGGGTAAGTCTGGGCAAATAAGGTGGGGCCATCTGGCCTTACTATGTAGCCAAGGAATAACTTAGCACACAGTGGTCCTTGGGACCTTCACTCAAGAGATTTTGTAACATTGCAGGTCGTTTGAGCAAGGAGGACATTGAGCGCATGGTCCAGGAAGCTGAGAAGTACAAGGCTGAAGATGAGAAACAGAGGGACAAGGTTTCATCCAAGAACTCACTGGAGTCCTATGCATTTAACATGAAAGCAACTGTCGAAGATGAGAAACTTCAAGGCAAAATCAATGATGAAGACAAACAAAAAATTCTTGACAAGTGTAATGAAATCATCAACTGGCTGGATAAGAACCAGGTTGGTTTATTTTTGCTCAGTAGTGGGGGGTGGGGAGATAATACACAAACATTTAAGGGTCACAGTGATGAAAGGTCCAAACATTCGCAGTTTCCACCAGAATTCAAGATGTTGGCAATTTCCTTCCTTGGATGTCTGAGTGACCCAAGAAAGGCTTCAAGGAACCTAGGAGATCTTAATGTGATGTCTTAAGATTTTTAAAGGATTTTTTTGGTAATTTTTTCTTTTCAGACTGCAGAGAAAGAAGAATTTGAACACCAGCAGAAAGAGCTGGAGAAAGTCTGCAACCCTATCATCACAAAGCTGTACCAGAGTGCAGGAGGCATGCCAGGAGGAATGCCTGGAGGCTTCCCTGGTGGGGGTGCTCCTCCTTCTGGTGGTGCTTCCTCAGGGCCTACCATTGAAGAGGTTGATTAATCCAGCCCAAGTATAATGTATGTAGCATTGTTCCACACAGTAACACATTGGAAGGGCCCACATTAGTAGCAAGTTCTGTGGCAGTTAGTTGAGCTGCTACGGTAAATTACTGGCCATTCTAAATACTTGAATATGGAACCATGTGCACAGGGAAAGGAAGTAACATTGCACTTTATATGCACTGTATCGTAAGTGGAAAATGCAATGTCTTAATAAAACTATTTAAAATTGGCACCATACAACTTGTCTGAGTCACTTTAAATAGCTTGCTAGTTAAGCCTAGGTAGTGAACCTGTGAGAGACAGGTTTCTTCAGGTAAAGACTAAGCAATGGGTCTGAAGGGGGGGAGAAACAGGTTGGTCTATTGGGTGAGGTTGTCAACTTGAGTTATGGAGGGATGGGTGAGTCCTATCTCAGCCTCCCAAGTACTCAGATTACAAGTACTATGTGCCACCATGCCTAGCTTTTTTTTTTTTTTTTTTTTTCCAGTACTGGGGATAGAACCCAGGGGCATTCTACTTCTGAGCTATACCCCCAGCCCTATTTTGGAAACTGCTTCATGAAGTAGTTGAGCCTGGCTGAAAACCCAGATCCTCCTGTCTGGGCCTTCCAAGTACTGGGATTTACAAGCATGTGCCATCATGCCCAGCCACTTCCAAGCTATTTTTATTCTATTTTGAAAGGTCTCACTAAATTTGCCGAAGGTCTCAGCAGCTGACGTGGGCTGCAAGTGCCACCACACCCAGCTCTTAATTTTTTTTAATTTGAAATGGTCTCACCAGCCTTGGTGGTGTAAAGGGCTGGGAATGCCCCCAGGTTCCATCCCCAGTACCAAAAAAATGGGTTTCACTAAAGTTGCAGAAGGTCCCCTGCAGGCTGCCAATCTGCAGTCTTTTCCCAGATAATTGACAAGGCGGTGCTGACCTGCCACCTAGTGGTCAAGTCCCAGCAGCGAATTGACAAGTACCCTAGATCACTAGCATTTCTGCCACCATTACAAACAGGATTCCATGGTTAGTGTTGCCCATTAGAAAATGGGTCTTAGCAGAGGTCCCTGAACTTCCCTTTAAAAGCTATAGCCTTATTCTCTTACAGGTTAACCTAGGCATATCCCTTGGGTTAAGGATTTATAAGTTTTCCCATGTGGGGAGCAGCACAAAAACCTGAAGGTGTGGGTGTTGGCATCTTGTAATTTTGGAGACCAAGAATATGAACTGGGCTTTCAAAGAACATAACCTTTTGGATCTAGGAAATAGGAAAATCCATCTCTTATGGGAATTGTATGTAATAAAAATAATGCAATTCCTAATCCTAGGTTATTAGTGGGGGTAATCCAGTATCAGAAACTTTTAACTCTTGGGTCTGGGGGGAGGGTGGTCATTAGTCATTTGATAGGTCTCAGCTGGTACTGAGTGAACCCAGGGGACCTCCAAGCCATACTCCTAGTCCTATTTAAAAATTTTTTTGTAGCTGGGTGTGGTGGTGCATGCTTGTAATCCCAGCATTTGGGAGGCTGAGATGTAGGATCGATGCCAGCCTCAGCTACCTAGTGAGGCACTCCTTATCGAGACCCGGTTTCAAAATTAAAAAAAGGGCTGGAGGTATAGCTCGGAGGTAGAATGACCCCCCCTCCCCCAGTTCAATTCCCAGTACCGCAAAAGAAAATAAAATTTTTTCTGTGTGATTGAGGATTGAGCTGGCATCCTACCTGCAAGCATCCCCAGACTGATTTTTTTAAATTTGGAAACAGGGTCTCATTACTTGCTGAGGCTGTCCTTGAACCTCTGATTCTCCTAGCTCAGCCTCCCCAGTACTGGAATTTCAAGCATGGGCCACCATGCATGGCCCTATTTTTTTTTTTTTTTTTTTTTTTTGCAGTACTAGGGATTGAACTCAGGCATTCTACCTCTGAGCTATATTTCCAGGCCTATTTCTTATTTTGAAACAGGGTCTCACTGTTAGGGCCTCACTAGGTGGCTGAGGCTGGATGTGAGCCCAGATCCTCCAGTCTCAGCCTCCCAAATGCTGGGATTACAAATGTGTGCCACCATGCCCAGCTTTCTATTTGATTTTTTTTTTGTTGTGGTACTGGGGATCTCTGAGCTATACCCCAGCCCTCGCCCGGCTCCTTATTTAAATCTTGAAGCAAGATCTTACTAAATTGCTGAGGTCTCCTGTCTCAACCTCCCAAACACTGGGATTATGAATATATTGCCACCATTCCTTGCTTAGGTTTTCTCAGTAGGAAGAAGTGTTGGGTGATTCTGGGGCTTAAACACAGGGAAGGGGTTCAGACCTAAGTCTAGTGGACTTAAACTTATCTTTCCTGTTAGTATGTTGGATTTCAATCACCAAGTAATCTCCATGTTGAACATCTGGGATTAGTACTTTCTGCCAGATTTTTTTTTGTGTGTGTGTGACACTGGGAATTAAAACCCGGGGCATTCTACCTGGGAGCTATACCCCTATTTATAGGTTTTTTTTTTTTTTTTTTTTTTTTTTTTTTTTGCGGTACTGGGGGTTGAACTCGGGGACATTCTACCTCCGAGCTACACCCCCAGCCCTATTTTTTATTTATTTTTTTTAAACCGAGTCTCACTAAGTTGCGGAGTGCCTCACTAGGTAGCTGAGGCTGGCCGCGAACCCGGATCCTCCAGTCTCAGCCTCCCTCCCGAATGCTGGGATTACAAGCGTGCGCCACCACGCCCGGCTCTAGGTATTTTTTCTGTTTGATACTGGGGGTGGAATCCAGGGACCTATCTCTTGGCTATACCCCCAGCCATATCTTATGAGCCTCTTTGTTGAGGCTGTTCTCCAACCTACAATCCTGTCTCAGCCTCCCAAGTACTGGGATTACAAACAGTGCCACCATGCCAAGCTTCCCAGGATCTTTAAAAGCATTGTAATCTGTTGGCTAGTACACATGCAACTTTATTTAAAGACAGTGGTTTGGTTCTGATTGAGTTTATGGGCATTCTACCTCTGAACTACATCTTTGGTTTTTATTTTTTGTGTGTGGTATTGAATAAATTTAGGGGTATCTACCTCTGAGCTACACCTCCAGCCCTATTTTTTTAAATTTATTTTGAAACAGGGTCTCTCACTAAGTTGCAGAGGGCCTCCCTAAGTAGCTGAGGCTGGCTGTGAACCTGCGATCCTCCTGTCTCAGCCTCTCACATACTGGGATTATAAGCGTGCACCACCATGCCCAGCTCCTCAAGTCCTTTTTTTTTTGCCATACTGGAGATTGAACTCCAGCATCCTACCTCTGAACCCTCTGAGCTACACCCCCAGTCTTTTTTTTTTTTTTTTTTTTTTTTTTTGGCAGTACTAGAGATTGAACTCTGGCATTATGCCTCCAAGCTACAACTCCCAGCCCCATTTTTTATTTATTTTGAAACAGGGTCTCACTAAGTTGCAGATAGCCTCACTAAGTAGCTGAGGCTGGCTGCAAACCTGGGTCCTCAGCCAGGCGTGGTGGCACACGCTTGTAATTTCAGCATTTGGGAGGTTGACACCAGAGGATCCGGGTTCGTGGCCAGCCTCAGCTACTAGTGAGGCATTCCGCAACTTAGACCCGGTTTCAAAATAAAGAATAAAATGTAGGGCTGGGGGTATAGCGTGGAAGTAGAGGTAGAATGCCCCTGAGTTCAATCCCTAGTACCGTAAAAAAAAAAAAAAAAAAACCTGGATCCTCCTGTCTCAGCCTCCCTAGTACTAGGATTACACACCACCAGTAGCCTATTTCTCATTATTTTGAAATGGTCTCATTAATAAGTGCGGAGTGCCTTGCTAGCTGAGGCTGGCTGCAAACCCGGATCTTCCTGTTTCAGCCTCCCAAGTACTGGGATTACAAGCATGCACCATTATGCCTGGCCTAGTTTTTCTTTTATTTTGAAGCAGGATCTCATGAAGTTGCGGAGGGCCTGCCTAACTAGCTAAGGCTGGCTGAGAACCTGGGATTCTCCTATCTCGGCCTCCCAAGTACTGGGATTACAAGTGTGTGCCACCATGACTGGCGTATTTTTTTTTTTTTTTTTTTTTTTTTTTTTTTCCAGTACTGGGGATTGAATTCTGGGCCATTCTACCTCTGAGCTGTATCCCCAGCCCTATTTTTTTATTCTTTATTTTTTCTTGAAACAGGGTCTCACTAAGTTGCAGAGTGCCTGCCTCACCAGGTAGCTGAGGCTGGCCTTGAACCCGGATCCTCCCAAATGCTGAGATTACAAGCGTGAGCCACCACACCAGCCTCTATTTTATGTTTTGACCAAAGTTGCCAAAGGGTCTTGCTAAATTGCTGAGGCTGGCCTCAGACCTATGATCCTCCAGGTACCTGTTCCCTTAGTCTTTCTGTTTTTTTGCAGTACTGGGGGTTGGACTCAGGGGCATTCTACCTCCGAGCTATACCCCCAGCTCTATTTTTTATTCTTTATTTTGAAACCGAGTCTCACTTAAGTTGCGGAGTGCCTCACTAGGTATCTGAGGCTGGCCGCGAACCCAGATCCTCTGGTCTCAGCCTCCCGAATGATGGGATTACAAGCGTGCACCACCACGCCCGGCTTCGCTTAGTCTTTCTGAGCAACACCCCAGCCGTATTTTGGGGTTTTTTTTTTTTTTTTTTTTTCTGGAAACAAGGTTTCACCAAGTTGCTGAGGACCTTACTAAGTTGCTGAATCTGGCTGTGAACCTATGATTCTCTCATCTCAGCCTTCCAACTACTAAAAGGCTTGTGCCACCACACCTGGCTTATTTTTTATTTTTTGCAGTACTGGGGATGATTGAACCCACGGGCATTCTACCTCTGAACTACACCCCCAGCCCTATTTTTTATTCTTTATTTTGAAACAGGGTCTCACTAAGTTGCAGAAGGTCTTGAGAACCCGGATCCTCCTATCTCAGCCTCCCAAGTACTGGAATTACAAGCATGCACCACCATGCCCGGTTTATTTTTATTTTTGAAGCTAAATTGCTAAATTGCTTAGGCTGGCCTTGAACCTGTGATCATGTGTCAGCCTTCCAAGTACTGGGATTACAGGCCTGTACCACTGCAGCCCAGCAGGTTGGCTTCAGAATTTTTGATATTTGCATTTGCAACTGTGCCTTTTGTCATTATAAGCAGGTGAGGAATTAAAGGTCTCCATGACTTGCTTTTATTTTATTTTTTTTGCGGTGCTGGGGACTGAACTCAGGGGTGTTCTACCTCCGAGCTGTACCCCTAGCCCTATTTTTTATTCTTTATTATGAAACCAGGTCTCACCAAGTTTCAGAGGCCTCACTAGGTAGCTGAGGCTGGCCTCGAACCCGGATCCTCTGGTCTCAGCCTCCCAAATGCTGGGATTAGAAGCGTGTGCCACCATGCCCAGCTTGCTTTTATTTTTAATTAGGGTCCTGCTGTGGACTCTTATTTCCTGAATGAAGAAATATATACTGAGCTAGTAAAGGTGTTATGGATTAGCCAGGTGCGGTGGTGCATGCCTGTAATTCCAGTACTGGGAAGGCTGACACTGGAGAATTATTTTTTTTTGCAGAACTGGGGATTGGACCCAGAGGCATTCTATCTCCAAGTTACACCCTCAGCCCTGTTTTACTTTTTATTTTGAAATAGTCTTACTAGGTTGATTAGTCTCTACATGCTAAGGCTGTCCTCCATCCTGCAATCCTGTCTCAGCCTCCCAAATACTGGCATTACAGATGTGTGCCACCATGCCTGGCAACACTGGAGAATCACAGGTTTGAGGCCAGCTTCAACAATTTATAGCAACATCCTCAGCAATTCAGTGTGCATAATTAATACAGGAGAACCCTGCAAAACATATTTTAAGTTGTTAAGGAAAGTTTAGATGCAGGGAAGGTAGCTGTAGGGACAGATCCACCACTTCCCATTCCATTTATGTTATTTATTTATTTACTTACTTAAGTATTTTTGGTGCTGAGGATCTAACCCAAGGGCATTCTACCTCAGAGCTACACCTCCAGCCCATTTTATTTTTATTTTTTAATTTATTTATTGTATTTTTTGAACCCAGAGACATTCTACCTTCAAGCTACACCCTCAGCCCGATTTTATTTATTTGGAAATAGGATCTTGCTAGATTGATGAGTCTCAGTACTTGTTGAGGCTATCCTCGACCCTGTGATCCTCCTATCTCAGCCTCAAGTATAGGGATTACAGGCATGAACCACCACGCCTGGATTCATTTATTTTTTATTTGAAACCGTCTCACCAATTGCTGAGAGCCTCATGAAGAACCTTAACCTTCCTGTCTGAGCCTCCCAAGTACAGGGATTACAGGTGTGCGCCGTACGACCTGCTTCTCCCAACTGTCTTCTCAGGGAAGGATGGCGGGATGAGCTAGGAGTATATCCATGAATACTGGATGACAATAATTTTTTTTTCTTTTTTTTAGTGGTACTGGGGATTGAACACGGGCATTCTAACTCCAAGTTACACCCCCTGACCAATTTTATTTTTTATTTGGAAACAGGGTTTCACTAGGTTGTGAGAGGAAATGTGGCTTAGGTGGCTGGGTTTTGGTTTTGGTATTGTTTTGTATTTGTGCACAGGACACCACCGAGTTGTGATGTGGGGGCCAAATTAAGCCATTGGCTTAATTCCCATGTCTAATTTTTTTAGTGTGTGTGTGTGTGTCTGGGAATTGAACCCAGAGGCATTCTATCTCTGAGCTACACCCCCAGATCAATTTTATTATTTGGAAATAGGGTCTCACTAGGTTGATGAGAGCCTCACTACATTGCTGAGGCTGTCCTCAAATCTGTGATCCTCCTGTCTCAGCCTCCCAAGTATTAGGATTACAAGTGTGCGCCACCATGCCTGGCTCCACGTCCAATTTTTAAGAGGTACTTGTTGGTTTCTGCATAACTCGGCAATAACATGGTTATGGGCTCTTCTTTGTGTGTGTGTGTGTGCCCCAATGGTTATGTATTTTTATTACTATTGCTCTCAAGGCTGGCTTGCTTGCTTTCTTTTTTCTTTTCTTTTCTTTTCTTTTCTTTTTTTTTGCAGTACTGGGGATTGAACTCAGGGGCATTCTACCTCTGAGCTATACCCCCAGCCCTATTTTTTATTCTTTATTTTGAAACCGAGTCTCACTAAGTTGCGGAGTGCCTCACTAGGTAGCTGAGGCTGGCCTCGAACCCGGATCCTCTGGTCTCAGCCTCCCGAAGGCTGGGATTACAAGCATGCGCCACCACTCCCGGCTTTCTTTCTTTCTTTCTGTCTGTCTTTTTCATACTGGGGATTGAGACCAGGGGCATTCTACCTTTGCACTACACCCTCAGCCCTATTTTTAATTTTTATTTTGAAAACAGGGTCTTGCTAGGTTGATGAGAGTCTCACTACTTGCTGAGGCTGTCCTCAAAACTGATGCTCCTTTCTCAGCCTCCCTAAATCCTGGGATTACAAGTGTGCACCACCACGCCTGGCTCTCAAGGTTCTCTTTAACAGTATTACAGTAATTATTAAAAAATTTTTTTGTAGCCGGGCGTGGTGGTGCACACTTGTAATCCCAGCATTCGGGAGGCTGAGACCGGAGGATCCGGGTTCGAGGCCAGCCTCAGCTACCTAGTGAGGCACTCCGCAACTTAGTGAAACTCGGTTTCAAAATAAAGAATAAAAAATGGGGCTGGGGGTATAACTCGGAGGTAGAATGCCCCTGAGTTCAATCCCCAGTACTGCAAAAAAAAAAATTTTGTGTGCGGCACTGAGGATTGAACCCAGGGGCATTCTACCTCTGAGCTATAACCCCAGCCCTATTTTTTATTCTTTATTTTGAAACTAAGTTGTGGAGGGTCTCACTAGCTGAGGCTGGCTGCGAACCCAGATCCTCCTGTCTCAGCCTTCTAAGTACTGGGCTTACAAGCATGTGCCACCATGCCTGGCAAATTTTTTAACTAGTAAGGGAATAATTTTTTTTTTCTTGGGGTACTATGGATTGTACCCAGGAGCATTCTACTGCCAAGTTACACCCTCAACCCTTTTTTAAAAAAATTTTGGTTGGAAACAGGATCTCAATAGGTTGCTAAGAGTCTTAATACGTTGCTTAAACTGTCCTTGAACCTGCAATCCTCTTGTTTCAGCCTCAAATACTGGGATTACAGGTGTGTGCCACAACGCCTGGCGTAAGTTTTGTTAAAGCGATGAAGTCATTCTCTCTTGTTTTTTTTTTTTTTTTTTCTTTTTCTTTTTTTTTTTTTTTGCGGTACTGGGGATTGAACTCAGGGGCATTCTACCTCTGAGCTACACCCCCAGCCCGATGTTTCATTCTTTATTTTGAAACAGGGTCTCCCTAAGTTGTCAAGGGCCTCACGAAGTAGCTGAGGCTGTCCTTGAACCTGCCATCCTCCTGTCTCAGCCTCCCAAGTATTGGGATTACAAGCATGCGCCACCACGCCCGGCACAGTCATTTGTTACAGTCATAAAATCATTCTCCACAATATTTATATACTTACAATAATGTAAAGAAAGACAGTGCCTGTAAACCATCCTTTGCTCAAACAATATTTATTGAGTGCCTATCATGTCCCAGGCCTTAGACTTTATTTCATAGGAAAAGTGGCATTTTTTGATTCTGTTAAAATAGAATAAGATTTAGGAGAACTTTCACTTCTGTGGCAGTGTTCACACTGATCCAAGGACATATTTGTCCACTAGGTGGCAGAAGCTAGTCATAAAGCGAACACCAGGATACCTGGGGAAGCTGCTGGAACGTTTTTCTCTTTCTCTCTTTTTCATTTTTCTCTCTCTTCCTCCCTCCCTCCCTCCCTTCCTTTCTGTCGGTGGTTGTGCTTTTTGCTTCACATATTGCCTAGCCAGAAGCACAGCAAAAGAAGAAACTCAGTCCCAAATACACTCATGCTCTAAGCATTCCCAGCTGAGCACAAGCCCTGCTAGGGGTGGGTGGGGTAGAATTTGAGTAGAGATTTCAGGGTACTTGGCAGTGAGTGTGGGGATGGAATACAGAGCTTGTATTAAAAATTTGTGGGAGCCGGGCATGGTGGCGCACGCTTGTAATCCCAGCATTTGGGAGGCTGAGACCGGAGGATCCGGGTTCACGGCCAGCCTCAGCTACCTAGTGAGGCACTCTGCAACTTAGTGAGACTCGGTTTCAAAATAAAGAATAAAAAATAGGGCTGGGGGTATAGCTC
This sequence comes from Graphiurus murinus, assembly GCA_004027655.1. Classification (NCBI taxonomy): domain Eukaryota; kingdom Metazoa; phylum Chordata; class Mammalia; order Rodentia; family Gliridae; genus Graphiurus; species Graphiurus murinus. The sequence continues at coordinate 8,030 of PVLC010025986.1, read as the reverse complement.
GGAGGTAGAACGCCCCTGAGTTCAATTCCCAGTACCGCAAAAAACAAACAAACAAAACCAAAACAAAACAAAAAAAAAATTTGTGGGTTTTTTTGTGGTCCTGGGGCACCCATACTACTGGTGGTGGCTTGGACGTCCTACCCTTGAGCTACATCTCCAGCCCTTATTTTTTTAAATTTTGAGACAGGGTATTGCTAAGTTGATACTCTCCTATCTCAGACTTCCCAGTTGTAGAAGTCTTGCACCACCATGCCCGGCAGGGAATACAAAGCTTTGAAATGGGGGAAGGGTGGGAGGTGCTGGTAGCAGTGAAGAAATAAACAGTGGGAGGAGTCTGTATCCTTTCCTGATTTCTGTCTTGCTAGTTTAAGTTCCCATGTTATTTCCTGCATCCTCTGAACTACTTCTGGGATGTCTTTTTTTTTTCTTTGTCACTTGTAGTACTGGGGATGAAACTCAGGGGCATTCTACCTCCAAGCTACACCCCAAGCCCTATTTTATTTTGAATCAGGGTTTCACTAGATTGAGTCTCACTACCTGTTGAGGTTGTCCTTGAACCTGCTATTCTTCTGTCTCTGCCTCCCAAATGCCTCCCAAGTACAAAAGACATCTCAAGCCAGGCGTGGTGGTGCACGACTGGGACTTGTACTTGGGAGGCTGAGACAGGAGGATCCAGATTCACTGCCAGCTTCAGCGACTTAGTGAGGCTTTCCGAAACTTTGTGAGACCCTGTTTCAAAAATAAAGAATACAAAGTAGGACTGGGGGTGTAGCTCGGAGGTAGAATGTCCCTGGGCTCAATCCCCAGTACCACAATAAATAAGTAAATAAAATGCATATAACTGAAGCTGGGTGTGGTGGTGCATGCTTATAATCCCAGTACTTGGGAGACTGAGACAGGAGGATCACAGGATCACTGTCGGCCTCAGCTACTTAGTGAGGCCCTTCACAATTTAGTGAGACCCTGTTTCAAAATAAAGAATTAAAAAATGGGGCTGGGGATGTAGCTCAGAGGTAGAATGCCCCTGAATTCAATCCCCAGTACCGCAAAAATAAATAAAGCATAATTCATAGCTGGTTGTGGTGGCACACGCTTGTAATCCCAGTACTTGGGAGGCTGAGACAGGAGGATCTCAAGTTTGTGGCCAACCTCAGCTATTTAGTGAGGCCCTCCACAACTTAGTGAGACTGTTTCAAAATAAAGACTTAAAATAGAGCTGGGAGTATAGATTGGAGGTAGAATGCCCCTGGGTTCAACCTCCCAGTATCACGCACACACAAAAAAGCATGTAACAGCTTTATTGAGATACAGTTCTCAAACCATGCAATTTGCTCATTTGAAGTACACAAGTCAGTAATTTTAGTTTGCTCACAGAAATGTGCAACACAGTCGATTTAAAGCAACTTAGTCATGCCAAGACAAATTTCATAACCGTTATCACTCTGCGTTTCTCTCTAACCCTCTCCCCCAATCTTAGGCAACCATCAGTCTACTTTCTGTCTCAAAAGAGCTGTCCATTCTGGACATTTCATACAATACGTGGCTTTTTATGACTGTGTGTGTGTTCCTGGGGATTGACCCCAGGGGCATTCTACCTCTGAGCTATACCCTCAGCCCTATTTATTTTTTTAATTTTACTTTTTACTTTTTTTGTGTGTGTGTGTGGTACTGGGGATTGAACCCAGAGGCATTCTGCCTCCAAGCTACACTGTCAGCCCTGTTTTTTTTGGCGGGGGAGTACTGGGGATTGAACTTAGGGGCATTCTACCTCCGAGCTACACCCCCAGCCCTATTTTTTTTTTTTTTTTTTTTTGAAACAGGGTCTCACTAAGTTGCGGAGTGCCTCAGTAGGTAGCTGAGACTGGCCGCAAACCCAGATCCTCCAGTCTCAGCCTCCCAAATGCTGGGATTACAAGTGTGCACCATCATGCCCGGCTCCTATTTTTATTTTTTATTTTGAAACAGGGTCTCACCAAGTTGCAGAGGGCCTCACTAAGGAGCTGAGGCTGGCCTCAAAACTGATGCTCCTGTCTCAGCCTCCCAAGTACTGGGATTACAAACATGCACCACCACGCCTGGCTTTTTTTATTTTGAAACAGGATCTCATTAAGTTGCAGAGGACCTCACTAAGTTGCTGAGGCTGGCTTTGAACCTGAGATCCTCCTGTCTCAACCTCCCAAATACTGGGATTACAAGTGTGCACCCCCCACCCCCTGCAGCTAATTTCATTCCTTTTAATGACTGGATATTTTCATTGCATGAATATACTGCACCCCATTTTGTTTATCCATCAGTCAGTGAACAGTGACTACATGCGAGTGTGTGTGTGTGTGTGTGTGTGTGTGAGAGAGAGAGAGAGAGAGAGAGGGAGCGCGAGCCTGCAAGAGCATTCTATTACGGTAATTTGGATAGTAGAGGAGGAGGAACAATACAAATAGGAGACAGAGCCAAGATTCCAGCTTTTCAGGGAACTGAGAGATCATGGCCGCGCTGCTTTCCAATCTCTTTATTCCCATTTAAGACTTTGTGAACTCTCAAACCAAGTGGATACAGGTTCTCCATTCAGGCCATGAGAAAGAGTGGACTGAAAAGAATGCAGCGACAAGCAAGTTACCACTTGACAAAACCTCAGAAATACTCACCAGAAGCATGTTCTGTTTCTGTCCACAGACCTCTGCCTTTTACAATGGGTGGGACCCTAAGCAAATTCTTTGTAACATGTCTGCTCAGTCTCTCAAGTACTGGGATTACAAGTGTGCACCACCACCACGCCCCGCTCAAATACCTGGCCTCACTCCAGTCACAGGCTGTCTTCTCCCTGTGTGTTCACACAATCTTCTCTATGAGCCTGTCCAAGCCCAAATTTGACCTTTCTTTGAGTGTGTAGTACTGGGGATTGAGCCCAGGGCATTCTACCTCTACCTCTGCAGTCCTATTTTTAATTTTTACTAGCTCTTTTTTTTTTTTTTTTTTGGTACTGGGGATTGAACCCAGAGGCATTTTACCTCCAAACTACACCCCCAGTCCAATTCTTTATTTGAAAACAGGGTCTCACTAGGTTACTTACTGAGAGCCTTGCTAAGTTGCCAAGGCATTCGAACCGGCAATCCTCCTGTCTCAGTCTCCCAAGGACTGATTTTACAAGCGTGCACCACCATGCCTGGCTATTTTGTTTTGTTTTTTGTTTTTAAATCGAAACAAGGTCTTGCTAAGTTAATGAGACTTTCACTATTTGCTGAGGCTGTCCTGGAACCTGTGATGTACCTATCTCAGCCATCCAAGTACTAGGATTACAGGCATGCACCACCACACCGGACTCAAATTTGACCTTTTATAAGGATACCAGTCCTGTTGAATAAAGGCCTAACCTAAAGTTCTCATTGTAACTTGATTATCTCTGTAAAGACCTTCCAAATAAAGAAGTCACATTCAGAGGTCCTAGAGGTACAATGTATATTTTTGAGGGTGGGGGTACAATTCAACTTAGGGTTGTCATTCCCTATTTTTGCTGAGAAGGAACCCCCTCCCCAGCTCTTGCACAAAAACAGAAGACAAAACCTATACACAACCCAATTACCTTTTTTTTTTTTTTTTTTTTTTGGTATTGGGGATTGAACCCAGGGGCATTCTACCTCTCAGCTACAACCCAGCCCTTTCTTTTTCTTTTTCTTTCTTTTTTTTTTTGCAGTACTGGGGATTGAACTCAGGGGCATTTTTATTCTTTATTTTGAAACAGGGTCTCACTAGGTTGCGGAGTGCACCTCATTAGGTAGCTGAGGCTGGCCTCAAACCCGGATCCTCCGGTCTCAGCCTCCCAAATGCTGGGATTACAAGCGTGAGCCACCATGCCCGGCTCCTTTCTATTTTTCGAAACAAGGTCTCAGCTAGGCCTGATGGCACACACCTATAATCCCCATACATGGGAGGCTGAGGCAGGAGGATTGCAGGTTCGCAGCCAGCCTCAGCAATTTCTTGAAGTTCTCAGCAACTTAGTGAAACCCTGTTTCCAAATAAAAAATAAAACAGGATGGGGATGTACCTTAGAAGTAGAATGACCCTGGGTTCAATCCCCAGCACAAAAATTAATAAAAAAAACAGAAACAGGGTCTCACTAAAGTCTCTGAGGTTGGCCTTGAACCTACAATCCTGTCTCAGTCTCCCACGTACTGAGATTACAGGTGTGCACCACTGTACCCGGCTCAAATACCTGTTCTTTGAACAACAAAAAGGCTTTTCAATTTTAGCCATTCCCTGAAGCCTCTCCCACAGCCGGCCACCTGCTGTCTCCCTTTTCCAGCATCCCTCCACCGTCTTTCTGGATTCCCAAACAATGCCTAATTCTATTATTCCCAGTAATTTCCCCAGGGATAGCAGTTTATTTCTGTCATCAAGTCTCTGATGAAATCTTTAGCCATGAAATGTTTAGTCCAATCCCAACAAATCGCGCAGAGTGTTAACATGTCACAAGCTGCCCGCAGCCTGCATTACGTGGTAATTTGGAAGCAAGGGAAGTGATAATATAGGGCTGGGCTTCCTTTGTGAGCTCGCATTAATGCTCTGGCTGGTGATGTCAATTGACAGCCTATCGATCTGGGCTAATAGTGCACGGAGGAGGCCGAATGGGGGCGAGGTAGAGAATAAAGGCTATCGACGTCCAGTCGCCAGGCTCCCGGCAGCTTTTAATCTATTACTACCCTCTTTTAATGCAACTTCCGTGTCAACTGCATTTGCTGCCACCAGGTCTGCCTGCAGCACTGAGCTGTGTGGCCAGCGGGATGCCACCCCAGAGTGGCTCAAAGTTCCCCAGTATTGATTCTTTGATGCTCTGGGGTGTGAATTATAATTACTTCATTAAGCCCTTTAATGGGTATCAAGCATGAACCTTCCCCAGCCCAGGCTGGGAGGCCGGGGCAAGGTTCGCCCCACTAATCTGCGTTCATCTCCTTGCCACCAATTGTCCTGCTCTCGACCTTGATTTTTTTTTCCGTCCTATTATCGCGTCTAAGGTTTTAGTGGGAAGCAGGTCGATCTGCTCCCAGAGAGGAACTGGGAAGAGGAGTTGGCTGATTTGGGGAGAAGCGGAGGGGAGGCCACAGCTGAGCAGATTGCCGTGCTGGCTATTCACACCAAGGGACTAGCTAATCACCCTGTCAACCCAGCTCGCCTGTGCGGGGAGGTGTCGTTGGAGACCGGAGGACAAAGCAAGGCATCTTGCAGCTGCTGGTGTGGCGTGGAGTCCTGTCGTGGTTCAGGACAATTCCACCCTCTGCCATTCTGCAGGATCTTAGGCCCTCACACAGCTTAAACTCCAGGAACGAGGAAGGGATGAACAGTTGAATAGGTAGCAAAGACCCTGGCAAGTGTGGACAGAGGGCAAATGCAGAGGCATGGCACTTCCTGGGAAGGCGTGGAGCCAGGCTGGGGGTGAAGAAGGGCTTCCTGGGGGAGCCAATGGCTAAGTCAGTCCTAAAAAACTAGGGAGACAGAGAAGGCACACCCCTGCACTTCCAGGTCTTGGAAACAGGGGAACTGGCACATTAGTTTTGGGGGACCTTATCTAGCCAAGTAAGACTCACATTTTGTATGAGATGGGGAAACTCCTTCCCCCTACCCAGCATTTTTTTTTTTTTTTTTTTTTTTTTTTTGCAGTACTGGGGATTGAACTCAGGGGCATTCTACTTCTGAGCTATAGCCCCAGCCCTATTTTTTATTCTTTTATTTTGAAACAGGGTCTCACTAAGTTGCAGAGTCCCTCACTAGGTAGCTGAGGCTGGCCTTGAACCCGGATCTTCTGGTCTTAGCCTCCCAAATGCTGGGATTACAAGCGTGCACCACCACGCCCAGCTTCCCAGCCCTATTTTTATTCTTTATTTTGAAATGGTCTCACTCAGTTGCAGAGGCCCTCACTAAGTACCTGAGGCTGGCCAGAAATCTGATCCTCCTGTCTCAGCCTCCAAGTACTGGGATTACAAGTGTGGACCACCATGCCCAACATATTCTTTATTTTTGAAACAGAGTCTCACTATGTTGCAGGGGGGCTCCTTAAATTGCTGAGACTGGAACCGGGCGTGGTGGCGCACGCTTGTAATCCCAGCACTTGGGGGCTGAGACCGGAGGATCCAGGTTCGAAGTCAGCCTCAGCTACCTAGTGAGGCCCTCCGCAACTTAGTGAGACTCGGTTTCAAAATAAAGAATAAAAAAAAAAATAGGGCTGGGGGTGTAGCTCAGAGGTAGAATGCCCCTGAGTTCAATCCCCAGTACCAGAAAAAAAAAAAATTGCTGAGGCTGGCCTTGAACCTGCGATTCTCCTGTCTCAGCCTCCCAAGTACTCGAATTACAGTTGTGCTCCATCATACTCAACCAGCTTTCTTATTTATTTATTTATTTATTTATTTATTTATTTATTTATTTATTTATTTATTTTTGTGGTACTGGGGATTGAACCCAGGGGCATTCTACCTCTGAGCTACACCCCCAGCCCTATTTTTAAAAATTATTTATTTTGAAACAGGGTCTCACTAAGTCGCAGAGGCCTCACTAAGTAGCTGAGGCTGGCTGTGAACCTGCAATACTCCTGTCTCAGCCTTCCAAGTACTGGGATTACAATCATGCACCACTATGCTCAGTTTGTTTGTTTGTTCGTGGTACTGGGAATTGAACCCAGGAACATTCTACCTCTGAGCTCTACCCCCAGCCTGATTTTGTTTTTTATTTTAAAACAGGGTCTCATTAGGTTGATGAGAGTCTCACTACTTCCAAAGGCTATCCTTGAACCTGTGATCCTCCTATCTCAGCCTCCCAAATACTGGGATTTCAAATGTGCTACCACACCCAGCTTAATGTATAAAGATTTAAATGACAGTATAGCTGGGTACAGTGGCACATACCTGTCAACTCAGTATTTGGGAGACTGAGACAGGAGGATCACAGGATAGAGGCCAGCTTCAGCAAAACCCTCAGCAACTCAGTGAGAACTTGTCTCAAAATAAAAAAGTAAAAGAGGACTGGTATTGTAGTTCAGAGATAGAATGCTCCTGGATTCAATCCTTAGTACCAAAAAAAAAAAAAAAGAAAGAAAGAAAGAAAAAAACATGTCAGGTGTGGTGATGCATGCTTGTAATCCCAGCATTTGGGAGGCTGAGACCTGAGGATCCAGGTTCGAAGCCAGGCTCAGCTACCTAGTGAGGCACTCCGCAACTTAGTGAGATCCTGTTTCAAAAAATAAAGAATAAAAAATAGGGCTGGGAGTATAGCTCGGAGGTAGAATGCCCCTGGGTTCCATCCCCAGTACCGCAAAGAAAGAAAGAAAAAAGCATGATAATGTAGTAAATGGCCCTTAGCACAGTATTCAGGGCGCTGAGGACAGGGCAGCAGGAGAAAGTGAGGAGGGGATGGCTCTTAAATAAACCGTCGGCTAGCATTTGGATTGAAACGTCTCCAAATGCGTTGAAAGCTTGGTTCCCAGCGTGGGGCTGTGGAGGCAGCGCCTCCCGGGAGGTCTTCCAGTAGTTGGAGGTGTGCTCTTGAAGGGGACAGTGCGACACTGCCTGTTCCTCTTTCTCTCTTTGGTGATCTGGCCATGAAGTGAATGGTTTGGCCACGTGCTGCTGCCACGATGAGCAGCCCCAACCGCAAGCCCCAAAGCAATGCGGCCGACCCATCAGAGATGGAGACATTCCAAAATGAAGAGCCACGGTCAACTGACCAATTGTGCAGGTACATATGTGTAACAACGAATCCCACTGTTACGAATACCACGATACACCGGTAAAAATCAAACCAAAGCTGGAGGTGGTGGTGCACCCTTGTAATCCCAGTACTTAGGAGGCTGATACTAGAGGATCCGGGTTCGTGGCCAGCCTCAGCTATTTAGTGAGGCCCTCTGCAACTTAGTGAAACCCTGTTTCAAAATAAAGAATAAAAAATAGGGCTGGGGATGTAGCTCAGAGGTAGAATATCCCTGGGTTCAATCCCCAGTACTGCAAAAAAAAAAAAAAAAAAAAAAAAAAAAAAAAACAAAACAAAAAAAA
>PVLC010025985.1:0-23106 GCA_004027655.1 Graphiurus murinus | reverse complement strand
ATAAGATTATATGGCTATAAATTCACTGAAGTTTGATTTAGAAAACAAAAAGGATCCACAATGAAGGATATGCACAAGAATACCAGTAGTTACCTCTGGGCAGTATAAAGTGTGTGGTTTTCTTTTTCTTCTCAATGCTTTATCTTTATTTTCTATAATTAATGTGCTAATTTTGCAGAAGGAATCCATAGATACAGACATAGGTGTGTGTGTGTGCCTGTGTTTGCATGCATATTTGGCGACAGGACAAGGGTTAGGTTCCAGGGGGTCTGTGGGATTTTCCTTTAAAGGCCTGTCTTCTGTTTGGCACTGTCTAGGTCATCAAGAAGAAGCTGGTGGGATCCGTGAAGGCCTTGCAGAAGCAGTACGTGTCCCTAGACACGGTCGTCACTAGTGAAGACGGAGATGCCAACACCATGTGCAGCGCCCTGGAAGCTGTCTTTATCCACGGCCTGCATGCCAAGCACATCCGAGCCGAGGCCGGAGGGAAGAGGAAGAAAAGTGCCCACCAGAAGCCTCTGCCTCAGCCTGTCTTCTGGTCCCTCCTGAAAGCTGTCACCCACAAGTGAGATCAGCTGGAGAGGTTTGGCTTAGGGGAGGAGCTCGAGAGCATGGGCTACTTGAGCTGGACTGTCTTATAGAAAGGTTTCTCTCCAGACCTTGATTCTCTGACAGCCGCTAGTCCTTGAGACACTGAGAACAAAGATGCTCAGCCCTGGCGCAAGAGCCTGTCTGCTTCACACCCCAGCGCTAGCCACCTTTTTGACCACATCTGTCAGAGTTCAGAAGTTACACCAGCCTAAGATATTTACTCTCTGCTCCTTTACAGAAAAGTTTGCTGACTCTGCCTCCGAATATTTGAATATCCATGCTATCAGTATTATACTAATAATGAGGCTTAGGTTTGTTTATGTTTTTGTTTTCTACCAAAAAGTGGAATCTAGGGAGAGCATTTGTGGTACTGGGGATTGAACTCAGGGGCATCCTACCTCCAAGCTATACCCCCAGCCCTATTTTTTTTTTTTTTTTTTTTTTTTTTTGTGGTACTGGGGATTGAACTCAGGGGCATTCTACCTCCAAGCTATACCCCCAGCCCTATTTTTTATTCTTTTATTTTGAAACAGGGTCTCACTAAGTTGCGGAGTATCTCACTAGGTAGCTGAGGCTGTCCAAGAACCCGGATCCTCCAGTCTCAGCCTCCCAAATGCTGGGATTACAAGCATGCGCCACCACGCCCGGCTAGGGAGAGCATTTGAATGTTCACACTAAGAAGCTTATCTCTGGCCTTGCCCTTAACTATTTCTGCTTTTGAGCATTAGCTGGCACTGTGCCTCTAAGGGCTATTAAGTGCCACCTTCAGCCGGTGGTGCTTTGTCGGTCTCTGATCTTCCTTTCCATGTTTACTGCTGTGGGGCTATCTTGGGTTCTTACCTCTCTCCTGGGCAACAGTGGCTTTCTCATTGTCCTCCTTATCTCAGTCTTTCCCTAGGTCAGCCAGCAGCTCAATGTTTACCTAACTGAAGCTAGCTACAACTCAGCTACCAGGACCTGTGAAGTGCAGTCTGCACTCCACACACCAGACACACATGGGGCAGTGTGGTAGCTCAGAGGAGGGCCATTTCTGTCAGACAGAGGTTTGAAAACTGAGTTTGGTGCACTTGGGGGTCTGACCTCCTTATTCAGAGCAATCTACCCTAAAGCGTACACAACTGTGGTCAGGTCTCATTTCTGTGCAAAAATCTGTAACTCGCAGATGCTACCCTACAGTCCAGTTCACTAAGTTGGGGCTCCTGAATCTGTATCCTGATAAATTCCCCAGGGTCTTCTGCTGCACACTCAGGTGTGGGGACTTCTGCCTCCCATGGCCTTCATCAGTTTTTATTCAAGACCCTCCGTTACCAGGCTTTGCAACCAAATCAGCCCCTCTCCCTGCACTTGTTGTAATTGGAGTGCTCTCCACTCCTGTTACAGGTCTTTACTTTCCTACCCTTTATGCCCTTTTTCTGTCCATTGTGCCTAGAAGGTTCTTCATTCTGCCTCTTAAAAGCCTCTCTGGTTCCAGCTCAGATACCGTTCTTTCTATAAATGCCATTTTTCTTACTCAAATCCAGAAATGATGGCCCAACCTCCCATCCCAGCTCCTCCACCCCCATGTCCTCTTAAATGGCAGTTCCTTGTGGCTGGGGATGTAGCTCAGTGGTAGAGTGCTTGCCTAACATGTTTGATGCCCTGGATTCTATCTCTCCACCGAAGGAAGGAAGGAAGGGAGGGAGGGAGGGAGGGAGGGAGGGAGGAAGGAAGGAAGGAAGGAAGGAAGGAAGGAAGGAAGGAAGGAAGGAAGGAAGGAAGGAAAGAAGACAGGAAGGAAGACAGGGAGACAGGCAGGCAGTTCCTGGGACCAAGAGTAGAAACCATGTCTTTACCCTTTATCTTCCTAGCTCCAAGCACTTGAGGACTCAACAAACATGTCTTGGATGAGCAGATGATGTCAGGGATCCTAGGGGTGATTATAATGAACATGGCAATTATCTCTTATGACATCAACCTCAAAAAGTTGATAGAGATTAAGAATTCTATATCGCTTTTTTTTTTTTTTTTTATGTGGTTCTGGGGATTGAGCCCAGGGGTATTCTACCTTCGAGCTATACTCCCAGCCCTATTTTATGTTTAGTTTGAAACAGGGTCTCACTAGGTTGATGAGAGTCTCACTAGTTGCTGAGACTGCCCTCAAACCTGGGATCCTCCTGTCTCAGCCTCCCAAGTACTGGGATTACAAGCATGCACCACCATGCTCAGCTTCTATATCACTTTAAAACATATCATTCGAGAAGCCTTCATGCCTGCATACACTTGCAGTAGTTATGACTAGTTCTTGCTAACCAGTTGGTAAAATGACATCTCGGTTATTTGAGGTAGTTTCTTGAACCAAGTCTGCTCTCTCCCTTCGTAGACACATCATCTCAGAATTGGAGCACTTGGTCTTCGTCAACACGGATGTGGGTCGCTGCCGAGCCTGGCTGCGGCTGGCCCTCAACGACGGCCTGATGGAATGCTACCTGAAACTGCTGCTCCAGGAGCCGGCCCGGCTGTGCGAGTACTATCAGCCCACAGCCCTGCTGCGAGATGCCGAGGAGGGCGAGTTCCTCCTTAGCTTCCTTCAGGGACTAACATCCTTGTCCTTCGAACTCTCCTACAAGTCTGCCATCTTAAATGAATGGACACTTACCCCGCTGGCCCTCTCTGGGCTTTGCCCACTCTCTGAGCTCGACCCTCTCACTACCTCTGGTGCAGAACTACAACGGAAGGAGTCTCTGGATTCAATTTCCCATTCCTCAGGCTCAGAGGACATCGAAGTCCAGCATTCGGGCCATAAGATCCGGCGGAATAGGAAGCTCACCGCCTCCTCCCTCAGCCTGGACACGGCCAGTTCATCCCAGCTGTCCTGCAGCCTGAACTCTGATAGCTGCCTACTTCAAGAGAATGGCTCCAAGAGTCCAGACCGTTCTGAGGAGCCCATGTCCTATGACTCAGACCTGGGCCTAGCAAACGCTGATGATTCTGACCGGTCCCTGCAAGAGTGAGTGTCCCTTCCCCAGCCCTGTCCTCCTCCCTTCTGCCCTTTCTCTCCCCTCTTCCTCCCTTCTTTCCCATCTCATGCCGTTGTCTGTCACTGGATTCTGCCATGGTATAAAGAAAGTCAAAGAGAGACATGGACTTAGATTCAGAAAGGCTCAGAGCTGGGACAAAGCTCCTGCTCTGTCCCCACGTCACCTTTAACAAGTTACTTCATCTCCTTGAGGCCCAGTGTAAAGTACTATTATCTTCTTCATCTGAGGGAAGGAAACATAATTTAGAGCATATGTACCGCCTCCAACAAGTACAGTGCAGCATAGTGCATAGGGTAAGACCTGATGCAGGACCTCCCTGGGGGACACAAAACCTAGGACAGATGGGGACAAGCAAGTGTATGGGGGAAAGCAAATGCGTGGAGCTGACTCATTTCATCCAAGAGGGAAGCCTGGGGCAGAGCCTTCTTCACACAGATTTTTTTTTTTCTCCCAGCACTGAGGATTGAGCCCAGGGGCACTCCACCACTGAGCTACATCCCCAGCCACCCTCTCCCAACCCCCCCAATTTTTTTTGAGACAGAGTCTTGCTAAGTTGCCCAGGCTGGCTTCAAACTTGTGATCCTTCTGCCTCAATCTCTCTAATAGCTTGGATTACAGGTGTGCAGCACTATACTCAGCTTATATAGCCTTTTTTAAAGATTAATTTTTATGTAATGTTTTTATGGTTAAAAAAAAAAAGCTAGAACATAGACAGTGAAAATTCCCCCCATCTCCTGTCCACCCTGTTTTTCTTCCTTTCCCACCCATGTGATCATAATTACTAATTTATTGCCTATTCTCCCAAACTTTCTAAAGGTACCTGTAACAAATACCAATATATAGATTTTTAAAATTTCTTTTTTCTTTCCTGCTTCCACAAAAGGTAGTATGTACACATTGTTCTATACCTTGTTTTAGAGATCTTTTCATATCTAAACATCTTTATTCTTTTTTTCCTATTGCAAATATGTAATGTACCTTAGTTTATTTAACCAGCCCTGTATTTAATGGACATTGGAGCTCATTATCTCCATAAATTATCTTGTAGATGTGGTCTTTTAGTTTTATATAGATAGCTTTGTTCAGTAAACTCCCAGAAGCAAAATTACTGAGCCAAAGGATAAATTAATTTGTAGTTCTCAGATGCTGCCTGTTTATACTCCACTAGGAAAGCACACTTGTCCTCTCAGCCTTGCGGACAGAAGATGGCATCAAACTCTTGGATATTTGCTCATCTATTAGGTGAAAAATGGTAACCTTTTTTTGAGAGCTTCTCTCAGTGAAGCCCATGTTTCATCAGCCTATATCTAGGACCTTTTTCCATTCCTGAACCAACCCTAGCCTTGGTTCAGGTCCTCCCTGGGTTCCCACCCAGAGTGGAAATAGCAGCAGATTTAGGTGGTGTCTGGCCTGGGCTCAGGGCAGACCTAGTTTCTAGTCCTGTTCCAGCACCAAGTCCAGTAGTATGAGGCAGTAATGCTGAAGCTCTGCTTCCTCATCTTTAAAATGGGGATTCCCTCATAGGGCTATTTGAGAATCAAATCAGATGCCAGTCAGTGAGCTGCAACGAATGTCTGATAACCTCGGGACATGGCATCTGAGCCCTGAGCTCATGTGATGGTGTTTCAGCTGTCAGATGGAAGACCTAGGTGGGATGTGTTGGGAGGAGCAGTCCCTGCCTCCAGAGATGGCTGGCCCACCTCGTGACTTGGGTAGGCTTACACCATCTCAGCACTTTGTGTGTTTCCACAGACCATCCAGCTTCTCTTTGTCATGTGCCTCACCTTTATCTCTCATGAGTCTTATGGTTGGAAAATTCCAGCTTAAGGTCATTGAATCAGTAACCATCCACCCTGTGGATGGGTTTTATGAGGAAACTCAAGGGACGAGGGTTAGGATGTACAGGCTAACCCTGAACAGTGAGGGAAGCAACTGGCAAATGTTAAAGGCACAGCTGCACAAACACACACTCAGCACCGTCATTCTTAGAGCTGGGCCTCGAAGCCAGTGTTTGCGCATCCACAGAGATCAGCATTTCTTGGAGCATATGTTTCAAGGGCACATGATTCTCACTGGCACTTAGAGTTCACTTAAGTTATTATATTAGCTAAATATTTATAACTTGAAATTGAACATAAATACCTTCTTGTGCTTATTGTTACAACTATAAAATCAAAACGTTCAAATTAAGCATAAAGTACAAATTACAACATTCAAAATGAAATTTATTAATAAAAGGAGTTCTAGGGTGTGTGTGTGTGTGTGTGTGTGTGTGTGTGTGTGTGTGTATGTGTGTATGTGTGTATGTGTTGCTAGAGATTGAAACCAGGGGCATTCTATCTCTGAGCTACACCTGCAGCCCTATTTTATTTTTTATTTGGAAACAGTCTCACTAAGTTGCTGAGGCTGTCCGCAAACCTGCTATCCTCCCATCTCAGCCTCTCTGGTACAAGGATTACAGTCGTGTGCCACCACACCTGGCTAGGGATTCTGTTTTGCAGAAACCAGATCTCAGTTTGCCTTGTGGATAGTGGATTGGCTGTTAGGTACAGTCTAGTGGATTCAGGTACCAGGCTGCCCAAGTTGCCCAGCTTCTGACCTTGCACAAGTACTCATCCTTTCTGGCCTTGATGTCCTTATCTGTAAAATGAGGATAAGAATCCTTAAAGGAAAGAGGATTGAGTCAAGATATGTAAAGCAGTTAGGACAGTTGCTTAGGACATGTGAGTGCTCAGTAGGTTTTATTATTATTTTAATCTGGTATCTGTGGCATCCGTTCTCCTACTACTTGTCTTTACATAAACTGTTGCAAAGCCTTTGGTTGTTAATACTTGTCATGTTGTCATGAAGCTTTCCCTTGGAGGAAATGCACCTGCAGCCCACCTCTGTGCTTTTTTCCAACAGCACCATGCTCCACCATACAAGGATGTTCAGGAAAGCCCACAGCTCTGACTCCCTTGCCAGGATTGCTTTATGATTCTCCAGGACATGCCATTTAGATGTTGTGTGTGAATACATATGCATACATATGCATATGACACATACTTTTTCAAATAATTTTTTAAAATGAAAGCACATTTTAAAATTTTCAAGTAAAAAGTTTCTGGAAATTGCTGCCCCAAGCCAAGTGGAAGTGGTAGTCATTTCAGTTGTATCGTTTTTCTTCAGAAAGAAAAAAAATTGTTTTTTTTTTTTCTTTTGGTACTAGAGGTGGAACCCCAGAGGCATTCTACCTCCAATATACAGCCCTATTTTAGTTTTTATTTTAAAACAGGATATACATGCTGGGTGCGGTGGCACACACTTGTAATCTCAGTACTTGGGAGGCTGAGACAGGAGGAGCTCAGGTTCATAGCCAGCCTCAGCTACTTAGAGAGACCCTCCACAACTTAGTGAGACCCTGTTTCAAAATAAAGAATAAAAAATAGGGGTGGGGGGAGCTTGGAGGTAGAATGTCCCTGAGTTTAATCCCCAGTTCAGTCTGGCCAAGTTGCAGAAGCTGAGCTGACCTTGAACCTGTGATCCTCCTGTCTCAGCCGCTTCAATACTGGGATTACCCGCATGCGTCACCACGCCTGGCTTCAGAATTCTTCAAAAATATATTTCTTTTACTTTTCATTCAAAATCTCCTCTGTAGCTAGCACCTTTACCACTGGGTGCATAGGTCTCTCTTATTTTCACTGGGCCCTGAAGACAAATACTGATCCTGGTGAAACTGTGAACTGGTTCCATCTTGACCTTGGTTTTGCTTCAGTGGAATGTCTGGCATATCACACAAGCTTACTGCTGTCTGGTGGCATTTCCTTAGGCTTTATCACTCACTTATTCTAACCCCCAGTTTACTTTGTCTCTAAAATCTTTCTCATATTAGGATTCATTTGTAACTGATAATCATTTTTATAATGCTGGTAAGTATTTTCATAATTTGGCTTTTTCCTCTAAATTTTTATATTTGTGTACACGGAAGTTAAGCAGTCGTATCAATGATTTTAAAAAAAGTCTACCCTAACCAATTAAGGTTAACATTATTGAGCACTTTGTGCTAGACACTCTAGGAAGCATTTTGCTTATGTTATCTCACTGTCTTTGTCACGGTCATAAAAGATGGGTGCTCTTCCCATTCCTGATTTGCAGAGAAGAGGATTGAAGTCCATGGAAGAACCTGTGGTGGGACACGCAGCAGCAGGCTAAGTGAGGCCAGGTAGATCCTGGAGCCCTGCTCCCAGTCATTCGCTGCACTGTCTCCCTGGTGCCCAGGGGGAACTGAGACCTCACAGGGGCATCTGCCAAAATCCTGTCTCCCTCGTTCATTTCAGAAGTGGCTCCATTCAGTCACAGTGGTGTGGACACTAATTCAACAACGTTTTCATAATCCTTTAAGGAAACCCCTTACCGTTAGCTACGTGGATTGGCTGGTTCTGGGCATTTCATATACTGTGGGGCCTTTTGCTGGGTCACATGTAACTCCATGTTTAGCTTTTTGAGAAACTACCAAATTGTTTTCTACAGCAGCTGCACCATTTTACATTCTTACTACTACAGTATAATTTCTCAGCTGGGTGCAGTGGCACATGCCTGTAATCCTAGGCATGGGAGGCTATGACAGGAGGATCATAGGTTCAAGACCAGGCTCAGTAACTTGATAAGACCCTTAGCAACATAGTGAGACCCTGTTTCAAAATAAAAAATAAAAAGGTATGGAGGTATAGCTCAGAGGCAAAATGACCCAGGTTCAACCCCCTAATACTAAAAATAAAAAAAATTAATTACATCTTTTCAAATACCAGTTATTCTCATTTTGAATAGAGCCTTTCTAGTGAGTATCAAGTAGTATCTCGGTGTGGTTTTGATTTGCATTTCCCTGAAAGCCAGTGATGTGATATTGAGCACATTTTTATATACTTACCGGCATTTGTGTATCTTCTTTGGAGAAAAATCTATTCAAATCTTTTGCCCATTTTAAAATTTGGTTGTCTTTTGATCATTGAGTTATTCAAACTTCTTAGGCATTCTGTATACTAAGCCATTATATATGATTTTCAAGTATTTTCCTTCATTCTGTGGGCTGTCATTTCACTTTTTTGTTTATGTTCGTGTCCTAGGGATAGAACATAGGTTCTTGCATGGTAGACTAGAACTCCTTGTTTTCTTGATAGTATCCTTTGAAACACAAAAGTTTTTCATTTTGATGAATTTCAATGCATCTATATTTCATTGGTTGTTTATGGTTTAGATATCACATCTAAGAACCATTATCTAACCCAAAGACATGAAATTTATACCTGTATTTTCTTTCTTTCTTTTTTTTCGTGTGTGGTATTAAGAATTGAACCAAGCCGGGCGTGGTGGCGCACGCTTGTAATCCCAGCATTCGGGAGGCTGAGACCGGAGGATCCGGGTTCGCGGCCAGCCTCAGCTACCTAGTGAGGCACTCCATAACTTAGTGAGACTCGGTTTCAAAATAAAGAATAAAAAATAGGGCTGGGGGTATAGCTCGGAGGTAGAATGCCCCCGAGTTCAATCCCCAGTACTGCAAAAAAAAAAAAAAAAAAAAAAAAAAAATTGAACCCAGGGCATTTTACCTCTGAGCTACCCCCACCACCAGCCCTTTTTTTATTTTTTGTTTTGAAACAGGGTTTCTCTATGTTGCTAAGAGTCTTGATACTTTGCTGAGGCTGTCCTTGAACCTGCAATCCTCCTGTCCCAACCTCCCATGTACACAATGCTTTTTTTTTGGGGGGGGGGGACAGGGTTTCATTATATTGGCCAGGCTGACCTCATACTTGCCATCCTCCTGCCTTAGCCTCCTGAGTGGCTGGGATTAAAGGCATGGCGCACACCATTGCACCTGACCATACCTATATTTTCTTCTAAGAGTTTTATGTTTTAGCTCTTACATTTAGGTCTTTGATCCATTTTGAATTATTTTTGTATATGTTTAAGATAGTACTCCAACTTATTCTTTTGTATGTGCCTATCCAAAACTTATCCCAGCACCATTTTCTGTAAAGAGTATTCTTTCCCCCTGGAATGTCTTGGTGTCCATGTTGAAAGTCAGTTGCTCATAAGTGTATGGGTTGGTCACGTATGCCTGACCATAATGTCTTGGAATGTTGTTGAGTTCCGATGGTGTAAGTAAGAACAGAGCTCAATGGAGAGACAAACAGGTGAGTGCTTACATTAAGCAACTGGCATTTTAAAATCTTCACGTCCATCAGCCCAAATTAAGGGGAGGTTAACATGTCTTCTGGGCCCAGTCTGCGTCACTGGGGCAGATGTGTGCAGTCTTCAGCTTCTAGACACCCTTGTTGCCAATTTGAACCTGCATTTATCCGTGGCCTACTAGACTCGTTTTATAAGCAGAAGAGGAGACAGCAAATGGGTTTATTTTAGAAAGCAAACTTGGAGTCCCAGAAGCCTCAGGAGGGGGAGGAGCAGTCACTAGCCAGGACACATTCCAGAGAGATCAGAAGTATGTGTCTACGCAGTATGTGTGCACAGAGGCGGTACCATTGTCTCCCTATGGCCTAGGAAGCACCTCTGAGGAGACAAGGAGTGGCAGTCTCACCGGGCAGCGCGAGTAGGTACACACCCCTTCCACACCTTGTGTACACTGAGCTCCAGCAGCAATTCCTGGGGACGGGCAGCTTCTCAGATTCCATATCCAGTCCAGCTCTGAGGGGAACCAGCCCTTGCATCTCAACCCAGCCCTGCTACCCCAGTGACTGTCCCACAGACAAAGTGCAACTTTATCTCACCCAGTCCCCGTTCCGGAAGTGATTACCCACACAACCATTTGTTGGCCTGAGCAAACTCTCCAGGCCCACAGTTAGCATGTTCAGGTGGCTGTCAGTTCCCATATCATCAAGTGTCTTTCTGCCCAGTGAGCATTTTCACCGACACCCAGGGCTCCAGGGCTCATCTGCCCACCCAGTGTGCCTGAGTCCTGGCCAGGGAGAACTCTGTGGGGAGCTTCAGAGGAGGGCTGTGTGGGAGCCAGGCAGCATGTGGGAATTTAAGAGAACATTATTTTGTGTGTACTAGAGATCAAACCCAGGGACATTGTACCTCCGAGCTACACACCCAGCCCTTTTTATTTTGAAATAGGGTCTCACTAAGTTGCTGAGGCTAGCCTCCGATCTGCAGTCAGCTTCTAAGTACTGGAATTACAGGCATGTGCCACTGTGCCCTGCTTTGTTTTTTTAAATCACAAAATGACAACTTTACATTCTTACCACTGTCCAGTGGCCTTAGACATTCCAGTCACCCACCTGTCACACAGGTTTCTTTGTTTAAAAACTTCTAGGGTGTTGTCGGAATTCAGCAAAGCCCAGGTAAACTCTGTGCCAATCAATGGACCTAGCCAAGAGACGGACATCCCTGCGCTCCAGGCCTCGCTGTCCCTCCATGGCCTCACCACCAGCACACACCTGTACTTCGATGGGCCTGCCGAGCCTCTTGCTGCCCAAGCGTCCTCTGGGAGCCCAGATGGTGGCCACAAGCAGGAGCTGCTTCCCCAGGCGCCTGGCACCCCAGACGTGCAGCAGCCGAGCGCTGCCCAAGGCATCCCTGTGGAGAGCACTTCCGGCCAGCAGCCTTCTAGTCCCACCAAAGAGACAAGTGGAGCAGTGGGCCACGGGAGCTACCAGCAGAAGACCCTGGAGCATGGTGGAGTTGGACCGAAGCTTGTGGTCTCCTCCCCCACCAGTCCGGTGAGTGGTGCCAGTTGTTCTGGGAAGTCCCGGGGAAGCACCTCAGAGAGGAAGCAGGGCTAGCCTAGCGGTGACCCTGACTGGTCTTGGCCTTCTCCCGTTAGCCTCCCTCTCTCCATGCAGTAGTGTTATGGAGAGAAATGATGAGCTGATTTCTTGGCGTGAGTAGTGGAGATGAGTCAGGTGCTATGATACACTTCCAGTGTGTATCTCCGGTCACCTGTCATGGTCACGTGGACCCTGGAGAAGGTGATTCCTGTCTGATCGAAGTCTATTCTTAGCCACTACCACTCACCAGCTTAAGGCCTGGGCAAGGGACTTCATGGCCCTGATCCCTGGCTTCCTCCTTAGTACATATTATTACTGAATTATTGTTATAAAATAATCAGGGTTTGGAAATATTCATTTTCCAACACAAACCAAGTTTTAGAACTGCACAGCCCAAAATGTGGCCAGACTGAGAAGTGCTGTGAAAATAAGCACTGCATTTTGACAACTTAGTATTTGTAAAAAAAGAATGTTAAAATCTCTCAATTTTTTATTGATTACATGTTAAGATGAAAATGTTTGGGCTATATTGGACTAAATAAGATATATTATTAAAATGAATTTCACCTGTTTCTATTGACTTTGGGCATACTAGGAGGAGGGCATGCTAGAGTTCAACGTTGAACCCAGAGGCAGTTTACCTCCAAGCTACACCTCCAGCTCTTTTTTATTTTTTATTTGGAAACAGGGTCTTACTAGGTTACTGAAAGCCTCAGTAAGTTGCTGAGGCTGGCTTCCAACCTATGATCCTTCTGTCTCAGCCTCCCAAGTACCAGGATTACAGGCCTGTACCACCACCATGCCTGGCTCTATTGACTTTCGTTAATATGGCTACTAGAATACTTAAAATTATACATGTGGTTCACACTGTATTTCTAGCACCATTCTAGAAAAAGCCAGTCCAGTTTGGCAATAACCCGAGGAAAGCCAGCCTCTCGAGACAGCTGTGGGCAGAGAGGCTTGAGGACTGTTGGACGATGAAGCACCTGCCACAGGCTGAGCTCACAAGCTCCTCTCAGCCTTTTATGTTTCTTCTTGTGTGGTCTTGGATGTTTCCCAAAGTTACTGCCTTTTAGTGAATATTTGGAGGAAAGGGTATGTGAGCAGTATCTGTCCTGTGACTGAAACCCCAGCTGCCTAACAAGGTCAGAGAGAGGGAGGGCAGCTGCTCAGGAATGCCCAGGGAGACCTGCTGAAGAGTGAAGAGAGAGGGCCACGGGGAGGGGAGAAAGAATGAGCTCCTTTACAGGTGCAGGGGCCTCGGGCTACTCTCTCCATGCTTCACCACTAAACCATGCCATGGAGGGCAAAGAGAGTCATAAAAAGCAGAGGTTTACATGTCTATGCTGTGTGTTTACCCAGTTTATCCCAGCTGCCATCTGAGCTCAGGCTGGGAGATGATCTGGTCTTGGTATTTCAGCTCTATTCATGCTGGTCTCTCCATTGGGTAGTAACTTATAGATCAGATCTTAGGACAGGGTCAGGGCCATGAAATAGCCTGAGAGGCACATCTCCCCCTCTTTTTTAAACAGCCTTATTGAGATGTAATTCACATACCATACAGCTTGCCTAATCAAAGTATAATTCAGTGGTTTTTAGTGTAGTCATAGGATTGTGTACCCATCGCCACAATCTAATTTTAGAGCAGTTTAATCTCCATTAAAGAAACTTCCTACCCATCAGCAGTAACTCCTTACCCCCACATACCACCCCCACACACTTCCCTCCCCTCAGCTCCTGACAACCACTAATCTACTGTCTGTCTTGATAGATTTGCCTGTTCTGGAAATCTCTAAGTGGAATCATACAGTGTATGATCTTTTGTTACTGGTTTCTTTTGCTTAGCATGATATTAATTAATTTTTATTGGTACATTATAATTATAGTAGTGGGATTCATTGTGATATATTCATATATGCACATGATATAATTTGGTCAATTTTATTTCACAGTACCTCCCTTCTCCTCTCCTCCTCCCTCCTCCTGGTCCCCTTCCTCTACTCTACTGGTCTCCTTCCTGTTTTCACTGGCATATTTTTAAGGTTCATCCATGTTATAGCGCACATCAGTACTTCATTCCTTCTAACTGCTGAGTGATATTCCTTCATACATTCCACTGTATGACTAAGTCGAGTTTTATTTATGTTTCATGTGTTGATGGACATTTGGTATTTCTACTTTTTGGATATTACAAATAATGCTTCTGCAAACATGAATAAGTTTTTATGGACATATGTTTTTAATTCTCTTGGATGCATAACTAGGAGAATTTGGGGGTCATATAGTAACTATATTCAACCTTTGGTGGAACTGTGAAACTGTTTTCCAAAGCAGTTGCTCTATTTTATATTTTCATCAGTAACATATTTCTCCACATTCTCACCAAGAGTTATTACCTATTTTTTAATGTTGTTATAGCCATCCTAGTGAGTGAGAAGTGGCAGCTCATCATGGTTTTAATTTGCATGTCCCTGGTGACTAACAGTCTTTTCATTTGCTTTTTGGCCATTTGATCCTCATTTGTGAAGTATCTGTTCAAGTCATCATCCCATTCTTGAGTTGTGTATGGTTTCTGTATTGGCTTGTAGGGGCTCTTTATATAAGATATATGTATATATTTTATATATTATAAATACAGATCTTTTGTTAGAGGAAATATATATGTAGCAAATATCTTCTTCCAGTCTATAGTTTGTCTTTTTTTTTTTTTTTTAATGGTACTAGGAATTAAACCCAGGGGCATTCTACCTCTGAGCTACACCCCCAGCCCTATTTTATGTTTTGTTTGCGGTACTGGGGATTGAACTCAGGGGCATTCTACCGCCGAGCTATACCCTCAGTCCTAATTTTTAAAAATTCTTTATTTTGAAACAGTCTCACTAAGTTGCAGAGAGCCTCACTAAGTAGCTGAGGCTGGCCTCGAACCTGCAATCCTCCTGTCTCAGCCTCCCAAGTACTGGGATTACAAGCATGTGCCACCATGCCCTGCTATGTTTTTTTTTTTTTTTAAACAGGATCTCACTAAGTTGTAGAGGGCCTCACTAAGTCGCTGAGGCTGGCTATAAATGTGTGATCCTCCTGTCTCAGCCTTCCAAGTACTGGGATTATAAATGCACACGACCATGCCTGGCTTGGTTTACCTTTAATGCCTTTTAATGGTATTTTTTTAATTAAAGAGAAGTTTTTTATTTTAAAAATGTCCTTTTTGTTTATGGTTGTTTGTTTTGTCATATTTAAGAAATCTTTGTTTACTCCAAGGCTCTGAAAATATTTCCCCCCTGTTTCCTTGTAGAAGTTTAGTAATTTGCCTTTCATAAGTAGGCTTATTTACTATGTAGAATTTATTTTTGTGTGTGGTGTGAGGTAGAAGTTAAAGTTCATATTTTTCCATATGAATATCTGATTGGCCAAGCACCATTTATTAAATATGACTATAAATCATATAACTGTGACGTGGGAGTTAGACTCTCCACATTTACTGTCCTGAAGATGGCTTTGGATTTACTTCTGGAAGACGAATGTCACCCGGCCCTGAAGTTGTGACTAGGCAACTGCCAAGCCATGCTGAAGGTCGAAAGGCTCCACAGTCCTGACTTGAGCTGGAGGCAGAATGCTGTCTCTGGGGGATGGTGGCCTGTGTCCCAACAAGGTTCCAAAGAGTAGCCTTGACCATGGCGAGTTCACCCTTGCCCAGGGTCTGGCTTCTGCTTTCCAGGTTCACACATGCTGTCATGCCAGGGCTCCCGAGCTGATGGGATTGGATGGCTAATTTAGCAACAGGACTCCTCTACCCACCAAGTACCGATCCTCTGGCCTCTTTGCAGCTCTCTAGACCAAGCTCCTTCCAGCCTTCAGGCTTCACATTCACTGTTCCCTCTGCCTGCACCACTTCCCAACTTGCTCCTGTTCCTCATTCTTTTTCAGCCGCCCCGACCCCCGTGTCTGCAACACACCATCCCATTCATGGACTCTGCTTTGTTTATAACACTCATTGCTGTGTGCAGTCTGATTACCTCTTTAGTTATCTACTCTTTTATTATGTCTTCCTCATGGAATATTACCTCCATGATACAAAGACCAGGCCTGTTCACTTCTGCATTGTTAGTCCTGAGCACTGTCCTTGGGAGAGCAGGCACCATTCGAAGTTCTGGAGCTCTCGAGAGGCTCTCAAGGCGCCAGCTCGTAAGTTTCCGTGGAGAAGTGCACTGTCAAGTGTGTGGGTGTCGAGTTGGTCTGACCAGGGCAGGTTACGCCCTCGCTGGCTTCCTGGGAGTCTGATCACTAGAAGGTTGCTGGGGAACATGGAATCAGAGAACTTGGTGCTGGCTCCTGTATGGGCGCCTCTGATGCCACCCCTTCCTGTGTCTACAGAGAAATCAGATTCATTCATGACCTCCCTCAGAAGACAGTCACTGGCCACCACTGTGTGACCTGCCTGCTCACATGGGTCTGTGAGCTCCTTGCTTTTGGACAGTACTGGGCTCTGCCGGGCATATCTGCCCCTGTGGTCCTTATCTTTCTGTCCTTGGTTATTTAGTCACATGCTTTTTTATTTGACACATTTTTGGAGGGATATGGAGGTCACTGTGAGGTTTTATAGCCCTGAGAACCATTCAGTTCTTTTAAACATGTTTTGTTTTAAACTAGGTGTGGTGGCACACTCTTGTAATGCCAGTACTTGGGATGCTGAGACAGGAGGATTGCAGGTTCGCGGCCAGCCTCAGCTACTTAGTGAGGCCCTCGGCAATTTAGTGAGACCTTGTTTCAAAATAAAGAATAAAAAATAGGACTAGGGATGTAGCTTGGAGGTAGAATGCCCCTAGGTTCAATCCCCAGTACTGGAAGAAAAAAAAAAAAAAAAAAAAGAAAGTAAAGTTTAGTTTTCAGTTCCTTCAACACAAAGCACTTACTATGAGCCAACCACCATGATGGATGCCAGGGATACAGTGATGGAAAGGACAGAGGAGTCCTACCCTTTGGGGACAGACACTAAATTAGACAAATGATGATCTGCTAAGCACTGGAAAGGAAGGTGCAGAGAATGGGAAACTCCCGAGGGTGAGTGTCCATGACTTGGCATGCTCACCACTCCCACAGACCACGCGGCATGGGGACCCCTCCCACAGTTGTGGGTAAGGCAGTCCCCTTGTCTGGCATGAGGACAGCCTGGACAGAAAATTAACCCTTTGGAAAGTGATCAGGAGACCCGGCATTCCACTGCTCAGCCAGGCGCCTCTTGGGGACCTAGCCGTTGTGTTCAGTGTCATGATACCTTGGTAACTCAAGATGACATTTCTTCATTTTGGGTCCCTGGTGGCAGGTACTGCTCTGGTGTAGATCCTGGGTCAGCGCTGAGGCCCCTACTGTTAAAGGAGCAGGTTGCTAAGTGATGTGGAGCCCTGGGCTGGCAGGCCTAAGAAGAGGAGTGAGAAAAGGGAAACCGCATGTGATGGTCATGGTTGGGCATGCGTGCTTTCTCCCCTCCCCGCCTCCGCCCCTGCCCCCAGAGGGCAGGACACACACCCTCAGTGCTGTTTCCAAGGAACCTGCTGGCCACTGTTTTCCCTATGGCTTAAGGGAGTTAAAGGCTTTCCTAGAGAATCATTTCCTGGTGTCTGCTCTGTGGTCAGTGGAGTATGTCTGAACATTTCCTAGTGGCCTCCTCTCCTCAGTGGGGAGAGAAGCGCTCACTCCCATGGGGCCCAGTAGGGGTCCCTGGCCCAGGTAAGGGTGTAGCAGGGGGTATGGGTTGGGGACAGATAAGGAAGCTTCCAGGAGGAGGTGATGGGTGACCCTGAGCTGAGTCCTAAGGGGTAGTGATGTCTCCCCTCAAGGCCATGAGCGGGGGCTGCAGGTGGCAAGATCTCCCAGTGTGTGTGAGGCCGCCAGGACAGCGTGGCTGCAGGCAGCTGCTGCTCCTGCCTCTTCCTTCGGGAGTTCCCCTGGGTCTGGATGACCTAGGCAGCCTTTGTTCAGAATCCAGCCTTGCGCATGGTCCCCAGTACGTGCCCTGATTGACACAGCTTCCCATCCCTGGCAAAAGGAAGCACCTGCCAATTCTGAGGGCCCCTGGAGGAGACTGGGAGACTCCCCAAACTCCTGAATCAAAACTGCCACTCTCGACTTCAGGAGTCTTGTAGTATCTGAATGAATTAAACTATCCAAAGCAACGCTTCTGGGGCAGCCCCAGCCCGGCTCCTCTCCCCTGTGTGCATAAGCAAGGAGGGCAGTCTTGATTTAAGGGTTGGAAATAGCAATGTCACAGTGAGGTTGGTGGCACTTAACAAAACAGCTGGTCTGGTCTCATTGTGTGACTCATTTCCTCTGTACAGACAGCTACTTAGGGCAGCCCAGCCAGCTTCCTTGACTCTGCTCTTCCATGTTTAGTACAGAAGGACAAGGAGGGCTTGAAATAGTGAGAGAAAAAAAAAAAAGGAACTGGAATCCATTCCCACAAGCCCACTGACCCCAGACTTCCCCTATTTCCCCTGTCAGTGAGCAACTTCAGACTCAGAGCACCAGAAGGGGAAGGACAGGGCCTGCTGGGGTTTTCAGGGGCCTGCTCAAAAGTGGGGAGCAGAGACAGAGGTGCTAGTGAGGACTGAGCCTCACTTTCCTTACCTCAAATCATATAAGCAGGCCAGGCATGGTGGCATATTCCTGTAATCTCTATACTTGGGAGGCTGAGACAGGAGGATCACAGGTTCAAGGACAGTCTCAGTAACCTAGTGAAACCTTGTTTCAAAACAAAAAATAAAAATAGGTCTGGAATATAGCCCAGAGATAGAAGGCCCCTGGGTTCCATCCCCAGTACCAAATAAAAATAAAACAGGAATGGGAGTATAGCTCAGGGGTAATTCTACCTGGGTTCAATCCCTAGTACCAAAAATAAATAATAAAAAGGGCTGGAGGTATAGCTCAGAGGTAGAATGTCCCTGGGTTTGATGCCCAGGACCAAAAAACAACAACAGCAAAGAAATCTATAAGAGGGGCAGAAAAACCCAATGTGCTAAGACAATTTGCTATCCACCTGCAAAAGAATAAAGTTGCACTCTTTCCCTACACCTTACACAAAAAATGACTCCAAATGGATCATAGAGCTTAATGTAAGGGCTAAAATTATAAAGCTCTTAGCAGAAAATGTAGGAGTAAATCTTTGTGACACTGGTTTCAGCAGTGGTTTCTTAGATACAACACCAGGAGCACAGGAGAAAGAAAAAAAATAGATAAATCATACTTCATCAAAATTAAAAACTTTTGTGCTTCAGAGGGCACCATTAAGAAAGTGAGCCAGACAGGCGTGGTGGCGCATGCTTGTAATCCCAGCATTCGGGAGGCTGAGACCAGAGGATCCAGGTTCACGGCCAGCCTCAGCTACCTAGTGAGGCACTCCGCAACTTAGTGAGACCCTGTTTCAAAATAAAGAATAAAAAATAGGACTGGGGGTATAACTCAGAGGTAGAATGCCCCTGAGTTCAATCCCCAGTACTGAAAAAAAAAAAAAAAAGAAAGAAAGAAAGAAAAAAAAAGAAAGTGAGCCAAGCCCAGTCAGTGGCACACGCCTCTAATCCCAGTACTTGGGAGGTTGAGACAGGAAAATTGCAAGTTTGAAGCCAGCCTCAGCAGCTTAGTCCAACCCTGTTTCAAAATTAAAAATAAATTAGGGCTGGAGGTGTAGCTGAGAGGTAGAGTCCCCCTAAGTTTAATCACTAGTAGCACAAAAAATAAAAATAAGTAAAAAATAAAATGGGCAAAGGAATCAAGTAGATTTTTCTCCAGCGATGTACTAATGAACAATAAGCACATGAAAAGATGTTCAATGTCATTAGACATTAGAGGAATGCAGATCAAAACCACGGTGAGATAGCACTTCACACCCATCAGGGTAGCTATAATCCAGGAGACACAATAACAAACACTGGAGACTTTATAGAGAAATTGGAACTCTCATAAATTGCTGATGGGAATGTAAAATTGTACAGCCACTTTGGGAAGCAACTTGACATTTTCTCAAGAAGTTAAACATAGATTTACATATGACCCCACAATTCCACTCCTTGGTATATATCCAAGAGGAAAATATAAATTTACATAAAAACTCATGCATGAATATTCATAGCAGCATTATTCATTGTAGCCCAAAAGTGGAAACAACGCAATGTCCATCAGCTTATGAGTGGATAAACAAAATGTGGTACATCTGCACAATTATTTGGCAATAAAAAGGAATGGATGCTTATCCACATTTACAATATGGCTGAACCTTAAAAACATTATGCTAAAGAAGAAAGAAGCTAGTCACAAAAGACCACATAGTATACAATCTCTTTTATATTAAATGGCCAGAATGTGTACATCTATAGAGACCAAAAATAGGTGAGTGGTTGCCTAGAGCTGAGGTGGTCATGAGAAAATGGGAGTGACTGCTGGGTGTGGTGGCGCACGCTTGTAATCCCAGTACTTGGGAGGCTGAGACAGGAGAATCGCAGGTCCATGGCCAGCCTTAGCTACTTAGTGAGGCCCTCCACAATTTAGTGATACCCTATTTCAAAATAAAGAATAATAATTTTTTAAAAATAGGGCTGGGGGGTGTAGCTCAGAGGTAGAATGCCCCTGAGTTTAATCCCCAGTTCTAAAAAAAAGAAATGGAGGTGACTGCCAGTGGGTATCGGGTTTCTTTTGGGGGTGATAAAAATGTTCTGAACATAGATAACAGTGTGGTTGCACAGCTCTGTGAATAAACCAAAATGATTGAATTGTATTCCCATTTTTTAAAATGGGTTAATTTTATGGTATGTGAACCATGACATTTTTTAAAACACTTAAAAACAGACAGACTTTGTCTTTACCTTCTCAATAGGAAAGCAAGAGCTGGATCTCTGAAGACGACTTTTACCGGCCTACCCAGGAGTGTGTCACCGAGAGTGCTTCAGATCGCTCCAGAACCGCTTCTAGAGGGACTCTGGAGTCAAGGCCTGCTCTTCACAGGCATTTTTCTCAAGGACCAAGAAAGAGCAGCTCTCTGGGGGCGTTAGACAAAGCATGTACGCCTTCTCCAGGAAGTCAGAAAGCCAGGGCAGCCCCTGCTCAGGAGCATAAGAACTTTTGGGTGGTGCACCGGAGGCAGATGGGTAAGTGGCTCTCCAAGGTCCCATCTGCAGGAACTGTGCCTTTGAGAAAGCAGCAGAAAGTCTTGTTTGCCTTTACCTGGTGGGTGATGGGTTCTCTCAGAAAAACCTCGTTCTAGAACGTAGTAAGAAGGAACACTCGTGCTTAGTAATTCAGGAGAGCATTTCAGGAAAAGTGCTATATTTGCTTACAATATCATATTAAAATAGTGTTCAAAACTGCCTACAGAGAACAAAAATACTACTTCATATATTGAATCGGAAATATTCTCTCTGAAATTATGCTGTAAAATTTAGTATTACAGGCCGGGCATGGTGACGCTTGTAATCCTAGTACCCGGAGACTAAGACAGGAGGATCGCAGGTTTGCGACCAGCCTCGGCAACTTGGGCCCTCCACAACTTAGTGAGACCCTGATTCAAAATAAAATAGGGCTAGGGGTACAGCTTGGAAGTAGAATGCCCCTGGGATTCCAAATACCACAAGAAAGGAAGGTAAAGAAGGAGAGAGGGAGGAAGGGAGGGGGAGGGAGCGAGCTTATCTTTTAAACTGGTCATCCGGGTTCCTATGCTGCAGGACAGCAGGGGGAGAAAGACCAGTTAGGGGCTAATGTCGTAACCCAGGCCAGAGATGAAGGCGGCCTCACACTGTGAGATGGTGGAGCAGGGGGTGGGGAATTCTGAATATGTGCTGAAGGCAAAGCCAACAGGATTTGCTGATGGATTGGCTGTGGGGTACGAAAGAAAGGAAATCTAGGGTAACCTCAAAGTTTTTAGCCCATGCAACTATAAGGATGAAGTTTGTCATATATGAGATAAGGAACATCAGAAAAGTAGATTTGCAGCCAGAGAATCAGGAATGGTTTTTGGACCTGTCAACATGGAGATGCCTAGGAGACACAGGTGGGACAGGTGTATGTATGAATCTGAAGTTCATGGACGAGGTCCAGGCTAGAGAACACAAGGAGGAGTTGTTGGCGTAAAGCCCTAAGAGCGGGCAAACTCAGGAAGTGAGTGTCCAGAGAAAAGACAGCAACCCAGGACCGAGCTCCAGAGCACTCCAGCCTTGAGGTCAGGGAGCCGAGGAGGCGGAGGGTGGAAGTGAAGGCTCCGGGAGGCCCTGGGGTTCCGCACAAGTGGGTACTGTGGCCTTCCCAGGAATGAAGGGAAAAAGGTGTAATTGGAGCCAGTTCAGGAAGGAATGGGAGCAGGGAAAATAGAGACCCAGATGTTGGTACTTCCTCACGTAGCTTTTCTGTGAAGGAGATAAAGAAACAAGTTGATAATTAGAGATGTGAGTTGAGACGAGAGATTTTAAAGATGTGAGGAATAACAGCATGCTGTGTGCCAACAGGAATGATCCAGAAGAGGAGGGGGAAGGGGCGACACAGGAGAGAGGGAGAATTGCTGGGGCGAAGCGCTTGTCCTTGAGTGGGCGGGGGGGAGGGTGGCCTCGCGCAGAACGCAGGAGGAAGCGGGAGTGTGGGCACAGATGCTGGCAGGGTGGTGCGGCGAGGGGCGTGTGGAAGCAGTCTTCTGAGCACTTTCATCTTCTCAGTGAAGTGCAGGAAGCGAGGGCAGCAGCTGAGGAGCAGACGCCCCAGGCGCTCAGAAATTTCCCATCTGCTGCCAGAATCCATTGTTCAGTGCCCGGTGTCTGGTTGTGTTCCAGAGGTGTCACTGTCCACCCCCACATAGGGCATCAGCCACCGGGGATGGCCTGGGGTGGTAAGGGGCCAGGCCTGTGCTCTAAAGTGCCTCTTTCTGCTTCAGGGCTGTCCAACCCGTTCCGGGGCCTCATGAAGCTGGGCACGGTGGAACGTCGGGGCGCCGTGGGCATCTGGAAGGAGCTCTTCTGCGAGCTGTCCCCTCTGGAGCTCCGACTTTACGTGAGCAACGAGGACCGCACCTGCGTGGAGAGCTGCTCCCTGCTGCGCTGTGAGGCGGTGGGGCCAGCCCACAGTGACGGGCGCTTTGAGCTGGTCTTCTCCGGCAAGAAACTGGTGCTGCGTGCGTCCTCCCAGGACGAGGCTGAGGACTGGCTGGACCGGATTCGGGAGGCCCTGCAGAAGGTCCGACCTCAGCAGGAGGACGAGTGGGTGAATATCCAGTACCCGGAGCAGCCTGAGGACCTCCCCGAGGCTCCCCCGGGGGGCCACCCCTCTTATTTGGCCCAGCTCCCCGAGCCTGCAGTCCCTCAGGGCATGCAGTTTGACTGGACGTCTGCTCAGGTTCCGGAGCCAGATGCTATCAAAGAGTCCCTTCTATACCTGTACACAGACAGGACCTGGATACCCTATATTTTTTCCCTGTCCTTGGAGTCTCTGAAATGCTTCCGCCTGAAAAACAACGAGAAGATGTTAAGTGACAGCCATGGGGTGGAGACCATCCGAGATATCCTGCCAGACACGAGCCTAGGCGGCCCGGCCTTCTTCAAAATCATCACGGCCAAGGCCATCCTGAAGCTACAGGCCGGGAACGCAGAGGAGGCCGCCCTGTGGAGGGACCTGGTCCGAAAGGTCCTGGCGTCCTACTTGGAGACAGCTGAGGAGGCTGTGACGCTCGGTGGGAGTCTGGATGAGAACTGTCAGGAGGTGCTGAAGTTCGCCAC